>PISW01006625.1:0-72026 GCA_004023785.1 Mungos mungo
TACAGCCCCTGTAAGGGTCTCCGTGTGCCCCTCCCCCGGCCCCTCGTGTCCCCATCCCTGAGCTGCTGCTTCAGGGAGTCAACTCTGTTCATGACATGAAGAATAAAATTAGACAGGAAACGGAAGGGCTGCTTTTTCTGGGGCGTGTGAACTCTTGGGACAGCTGTGTGACCACTGTGTCACTGCGCGGAGCGTCCATCTCACTCCAGGGGCGGGGGAGGACAAGGCGGACGTGCGCCGGGACCCTGGGAGCTGTGCGTGGGCCTGTGCGGACCTCCCGCCCCTCCTGGGAGAAGAGACAGACTGCTTCCTGCCCCGCGGTGGCCCTTCCAGGGGCATTCCCTGGGACGGCCACGCCTCTTCCCGAAGACCGTCCTCGCACTCCGAGCAGAAAGTACCCCCTTTCCAGAGCTTCGCAGAGTGACACCGGAGAAATGGAAATTAAACTCTTGAGTTTATGAAATAAGAACCAAAGACAAAGCTTCTGGTAAGATTTTTTTTCTAACACTAACTTTTTTGTTTACTTTAACAAATTAAAGAACTTTTGGTTTCATTTATTTGTTTGATTATGGTAAAATACACAAAACATAAAGTTTACCATCTCGACCATTTTTTAAAATGTTTATTTTGAGAGAGAGTGAGAGCACAAGTTGGGGAGGGGGGGAGAGAGAGGGAGAGAGAATCCTAAACAGGATCCACACTGTCAGCGCAGAGCCCGATGTGGGGATTGAACCCACGAACCTCGAGATCATGACCTGAGCTGTAATCAGGAGTCAGATGTTCAACCGGCTGAGCCAGCCAGGCGCCCTGTCACCGTCACCATGGTTAAGCGGATAGCTCAGTGGCCGGGGGCACGTCCACACAGCTGTGCAGTCACCGCCTCCTTCCATTCCCAGGGCTCTTCTCAGTGTGTGAAACTGAAACTCTGTCCCCATTGCACACAGAGACCTGGTCCCCTCCCCCGTCTCCTGGCGGCCTCACCGACTTTCTGTCTCCTCCAGCCCCCAGAGCGGTGTTTGCCCCTCGGTGTCTGGCACAGGGCGCAGAGCATCACGTCCTCCAGGCTCATCCACGCTGTAGCAGGTGTCAGATGCCCTTGGTTTTTAAGGCTGACAGTTAGCCCACTGTATGGATAGACCACGTTTTGTTCATCCACGGAAGGGCACGTGCGGCGTTCCCACCCTTTGGCTATTGGGAACGGTGGTGCTGTGAACACGGCTGGGCAGAAATCTGTGTGCGCAAGCCCTTGCTTTCAGTTCTTTTGGGTCCATGCCCAGAGTGGAATTGCTAGATAATACTGTAATTCTACGTTTGATTTTTTGAGGAATTTCTATGCTTGATTTTTTGGAGATTTGGAGTTTCTTTCAATGTTTCCTTAATTTTTTAAATCTTCATGTATTTTTGAAAGAGAGAGAGAGAGAGAGAGAGAGAGCATGAATGGGGGAGGGGCAGAGAGAGAGAGAGGGAGCCAGAGAACCCAAAGCAGGCTCCAGACTCCGAGCTGTCAGTGCAAATCTCCACATGGGGCTCAAGCCCATGAACTGCAAGATTTTGACCTGAGCCCGAATCAGATGCTTAACCAACTGAGCCACCCAGGTGCCCCACAAAGTTTCCTTAATATTTTTATAATAATGTCTCACAACTATTATGACAAAAAAATCTTGTTCTCTATATTCTCATTCCAGATGAATAAATTGGTATGATTTAATAAGCTGTAGATGCACACCAGACCGGCCGTCAGACCAGGCTTCAGGCCCCTGCAGCGACTCAGGGTTTGTGGTGGCTGCTGGGGATAGCGTGCTGCCGTGAAATCCTGGTGAAGCTGTACCGAGGGGTGTCCCCTCAAGAGGGAGTGTATTCTTTCTCTGACCATTTAGAATTGACAGAGCACGGTAGTAATAATTGGCTTTACTAACATTTTATTTTTATTTTATTGTTGACTGGTTTTTGAGAGAGAGAGAAAGAGAACACAAGGGAGCAAGGTGCAGAGAGAGAGGGAGAGAGAATGTGGAGCCCGGAGTGGGGCTCAAGCTCACGGACCATAAGATCATGACCTGAGCTGAAGTCAGACGCTTACCTGACTGAGCCCCCCAGGCGCCCCACAATTTTGAAAGTCTGCGTGTGGTGTGCTCCTACCAAGTCGCCCACTCACTACTCTGCTGATCTCAGCTGTGGACCCCCAGGACTGAAACGCCGGCACGCTAACAAAGCTGCCGATGGCTCCCGGCCCCGACGGCTTCACAGGTGATTCCACTGCACCCTTGAGCAACAGACGCCCGTCCGTGTCACCTCGGGGGCTGCCCTGAGTGTTGACAAGGAAGCAGATTTCCAGATTCTCCTCATGAAGCTAGCACAGGAAGAACAGCAGCACCCAGTGAGATAAACAGAGAGGAGGCCACACCCCTTTTTCGTGTATGAACATCAACACAGAAACGTGTAAAACCTAATCAGCCATGACCTGGGGGCGTAAATATGGTCTGATATCAGGAAACCTCTTAAAATAGATCTCCACGTTCAGACATCGAAAGAGAAAAATCGTGAGGTTACCTCCACTGGTGTAGACGTCTGATAGAATCAGCCTCTACACTTTTTTTTAAAAAGCCTGAGTAAGAAGGATATGGCGACAGCGTATGTGACAGGTGTCAACCAAAGTGCCCGAGTTGCGGTGAAGGAGCGAAGCCTGGGGGCACTCGGAGGAAAGCCAGGCTCTCACCTACTATTTAACACAGCTCCGGGGGACTGGCCGCACGCTTGCACACAAGGGCCAGAGGGCTGAGTGCAGGCGGTGGCTGCAGGTCCGCACCCCAGAGAACCCACTGGGGACCGCCACGCAGAGGAGGAGCTCAGCTGAGGGGACTGTGTCGAACTGACGAGGACCAAGGGCCTTCTTCTGGTGCGAACAGCAATGGGGGACATCGTGTGACGGGAAAACGTCCTGTCTGCAAGGCAACAGCCCAGGCAAGTGTCCGGCAATAAACAGCAGAAAAGTGGTCGGCTGTGGGTAGCCAGCTCCCCAACGCGCTTTCTCCAATGGATGAATGACTGGAAATAAAATGGAAACCTTTTCTTGGACAGAAAGACTCAGTGGGAAGAAGGGGTCAAGTTTTCTGAAATCAGACTGTGAATTTCTTGCAATACTGATAAAATTTTCTCTTAGAACTAGCCAAGCTGACCTTAATGCTCACATGGGAAAATAGACAGGCAAGAGTAGCTAGGGGAAGTTCTGGAAGAGAAGGGTATGTCAAGTGTCAGAAACAAGACAACAGTCTCCAAAATGGAGTCACTTACGCTAAGCCCCAGGTCACCAGACTGAGACCTAACCTACTTCCGGCTCTGACCTCTCCCAGAAATCCCATCTCGGAGTCAGTGCGGAGTCACCGGGTCGGCACGAGCAGGTCACCTGGGGCAGACCCCCGCGGTCCCCTGGAGGAGACTGACCTCGTCCAACTACACGTGTTTGCCCCGGAGAGCGTCCTCACCCTGCTCCCTTCCTCACAGGACAGTGTCGTGCGCACAGAGGGCGGAGCTTTCCGGCGTGCTGCCTGGTTCGGGGTCCCTGGAGAAAGCCCACCGGATGTCCAACATTCACTCAGCCGGGTTTTGTGGTTTAACAGCAGCCAGTTGCTTTACATTCATAATCTTAAGTGATTATACAGTCACAATACTTGGAGCCTGGGCCAACTCAACAGACGGGGCCATGGGACTGAGCCCGGGAGCCAGAACCGGACTCAGACGCAGATTTAAACACCTGGACCGGGGGAGACGCAGCATTGGTTCCCGGTGCCGTCTGAAGTCTGATTCTCCGCAGGTCCTGCTGAGAAAACTCCACAGTTCTCTGGAAAAAAATGAAATGACATCCCCATCTCACTCCCTAACCCCCGTATGTTTCACAGAGAGCAAAGGTTTAGTCGTAAAATTCAAAACCATCAACGTTCCAGGAGAAAGCAGCAGTTTCTTTGAACAGTTTTGGGTTGGGGAAGGTCTTTGAACAGATAACCCAAACTCAAAAGCCCCAGAAAAAAATCAATAAAGATCAACAATAATAAAACTCTGGCCCAAACAGAAACACCATAAACAAGAGGCTCGTGAGACGTGAAACACGGGTGTGCAGTGGGAACCACAGGGAAGCCGCGAGTCCACTCCTATGTAAAGAGGCTCCACAGACCGATGCGGTAAAGACCAACAAAGTGATGGAAAATGGGACAGAGACAGCTCCCCGCCCCCCCAAAAAGAGACACAAGGGCTCTTACGCACTTAGCAGCACTGAACAACAAAATGAGAGAGACAGAGAGAGAGGGGAGGGGAGGGGGAGACAGGGAGAGGGAGAGGGAATACGGGTTGGAAACGGAGAGGGAGGCCATGGGAACCCGTGAGGCTGGCGAGGACGCGTGTGCGAAGGGCACGGCGGGAGCCGCTGTGGGAGAAAGGGGCGCATACAGGTCCTGGCGGGGAACTCGGCGTGGCTTCTGGGGGCGCCGTCACAACCTTCATACTTCCTGCACCCACAGCTCCGTTCCGAGGGATTGCCCTGCAGATACGTGCGCGTGCGTGCTCGGGAACATTTGCACGAGGATTTTGTACGTGGGAGAGTCAAAGGAGGAAGCAGCCTCGATGTGGATCCGCGGAGAGGAGCCCGTCGAACAAACCTCACATGTGCAGTGACACTGGCCTTGGGCAGCTGCATGAGCGACCGTCACCCCGAGGAACTGCCAAGCCCAGAGCAGGGTGCACACAGGTGTGCGGGGTGCTGCCTGGGGACCCGGGACCCCGGGGCCGTGTGCACCGCGCAGACTCACAGATACAGGGGACCCGGCAGCAGTAACACGACCGGAGACTCAGTGTGTTAGTTTCCTGGGGCGGCTGTAACAGACCCCACAGACCGAGGGGCTTCAAACCATAGACCCGCATTCTCTCCTGGCTCTGGGGCTGGAAGCAGGCTCCTCTTTCGCCCCCCAGCTCCCGGGGCTCCAGGCGGTCCGGGCTTGCACCTCCTGGCTCCTCCCTCTGCCTCCGTCTGCCCACAGCACCTGTGTGTGTTCTCCCCTCTCCTTTGTAAGGATGCTTTTGTGCGATTTGGGACCCCCTGAATCCAGGACAAGCTCATCTAGATAGACATCACAAAGGCCCTTTTACCAAAGGCGTCACCTTTCTAGGTCCTGAGTGGTTATATCTTCTAGGGGCCACCGTCAACCCGCTGCCCCTGGGAACCGAGGTAAGACAGGTTCCGTGGTGGTCTTCAGGGCCTCAGAGCGTGACTCAGCGCCGCCCAGGGTCAAAATGAGCAGCGAGCAGCAGTTCCTGGTGTCGGGAGGCCTGAGCACCACCCTCCAGGCGGCCGTGCATGGCCCTTTCCCCGAGGAGGGGGCATGGGGCCTCCCTGCCGTGCTCAGGCCGGGCCAGGACGGGGACGGGGCAGCTGAGTGTCCTGGAGAGCCATCCCCTGGCCCAGTCCCACCCTGCAGTCCCCTGGGCCACAGGGTCCCACCACCCTGCAGGGAGCCGTCTTTTTCCCAGTAGATCTCTACTTGAATTGCATCTTCTGTTTTTAATAATGCAAATAAATATTCTTCACTCATTCAAATACTTCTCCATTTTATGTTAGCTCACCTCTTGCTTTAGCTGACCTCCAGCCACGCGTGCACACACACACATGCACACTGGCAGGCACACGCAGGCTGATGCCGCAGGGGGTGGGGGGGAGGTCTGGGGTAAGCAGGTGAGGGAGACACCCTCTTCCTCCCCAGGTGGGAGGAAGTGTTAGTTTCAGTGTGTTAGTTTCCTGGGGAACAGCCCTGGACCCAACTCCCCCGCCCCCACCTCGCCCCACAAAGGGTTTCTTTCACCTGTGAGACCCCAGGAATTTGCATGTTCCAAAAGCTTGGGTTGGTCAAATGCAAACTGTCCTATGCAGATGTTTCGAGAGTCATTCAGACCACTTCCCCGTGGAGGGGGGGTGCCATGTGGCTTCTGTCTGATCTCTCCCAGGGCTCCCCGTTTGCCCCAGGACAAGCCGGCACTCCCGTCTGGCCCTGCACCCTCCCTGGGGGGGGGGTCTCCTGAAGCGGCTCTTGCGCACCAGCCCCTCCCAGTCCCCTCCCAGAACCGGCAGACTTGGGGTCTGAAAGGCTCCCTTCTCAGCCAGGACGCCTCGTGGCTTGGACACAGGGGCGCTTAGCCATGTCTGCGGGCATTCTGGTTGTCACAGCTTCGGGGGCTGCATCCAGGCGCTAGAGGCCAGGAGGGTGCTCAGCAAGGGCCCCTGACGAAGAATTCTCTGGCCCCCGGTGTTCCTAGTGTCGGACGGGAGGCGGTGATCTAAACCACCCTGACAGGTGGGCATCGGGGCTGGTGACAAAGACCTCGGGACAGAGGGTACAAAGCCTCACAAAAGACAAGCCCTTCCAGAGGGATCCACCAGGCTCCTTTGACTTTTCGAGCGATGTGTCCCCTCCTGGCTGAGCCTTCCCGCCAGAGGGAACCCGGGCCCTTGTCACTTGTGGGCGGCAGTTGGCGGGCCGGAGCAGCGGGTTCCTGGAGGCCTGCCTCGGCGCTGCCCGAGGAAGGTGGCTGTAGGCCAGGGGCTGGGACCCTCGCCCTAGGACACTGTGGTCCCTCTCCCCCTTTCCTCCATCGCCCTCTGAGCTAAGAAATCCGTTTCTGAGCCGGCCTCCCACCTGCTGTGGTGAGCGATCTCCTCTTTCCTGCAAAGGACGGACGGAGGGTGAAGGGGATCTTAACCCGGGGGGGGGGTCGGCTGATACTAAGGAGGTGACGGGTCACCACGGCCCCCACTCTGCTTGGCCACAGGCAGGCGCCCTTTCCTGCCCAGGAATGACAGACCAGCCAGCAGCGCCGCACTGAGCGGCGGGCGGTGACAGGACAGGGCCGTCAGTGATGGCTGCTCACACTGACAGCGATGGGGACCATCCCAGTG
The DNA here is from genome assembly GCA_004023785.1 of Mungos mungo. Classification (NCBI taxonomy): domain Eukaryota; kingdom Metazoa; phylum Chordata; class Mammalia; order Carnivora; family Herpestidae; genus Mungos; species Mungos mungo. The sequence continues at coordinate 6,935 of PISW01006625.1, forward strand.
GGGGCCGGTGCTCACAGTAACAGTAACAGGGACGGCCCTGAAGGGGGCTCAGCGCTAACAGTGACAGCCACCCTCCTAGGTGTGCTGTTGGGGGCAAAGGCGCCTGCACCGGGCTGACCCACTCTGGTGTCTTGCTCTCCGGGGTCCCGGGAGTTGGTCTCGCGGTTGACAGGTAAGGGCCGCACAGGCCCCTTCAGGGAAGCAGACTCCCCCGGGGGTCCCCCGGGGAGGGGGGGCAGGGCAGAGCAGGGGCAGTCAGAGGACAGGCACCTCCCAGAGAGGACGGGGGCGGGGCCTGCTGCCCAGGGTCTGCCTAAGCCTAGGCGGCTGCTCTGCTCCAGGCCCCACCCCAACGCTGCTCAGCGGTGGGAGCTCATGGATGGAGGGCGACTTTGTCTTTCTCTGAGGACTCCTGGTTCTCCTTCATTCCACCTGCTGTGTCTCTCCCTGGGGCGCATTCTCAGACCCCATGGCTCAGGCCCCCTTGCAGGGTGATTCCCTGAGGGCAGACCCGCTGGAGGTCGGGGGGGGGGGGAGGTGGGGGACCGGTTGTCCCTCGAGGGTCCCAGCACCCCGGGCTGAGTGCCCTGTGACCCTAGCGTGCTCTCTCTTCCTGCAGCCGCTGCCTCTGGGGCTCCCCTTACAGCTCCTGAGCTGGACCATCTGTGGGGGGGTTCTCCTTGCCGTGAGAACGTGGCCCTGCTGGGTGGAGGGTCATGCTCTGGGAGCCTGGGGGCCCAGGGCCAGGAAATTGAGGTGTTCAGGGTACAGAGAAAGCATCAGGGAGAGGCTTCCGGGAGGAGAAGAGTCTTGAGCAGAGTTGTTTTAAAAATATATCCAAATTTTCTTTGCTGTTTATAAGATCAGCTGAGATTTTGAGCTCAGAGAGGAGTGATCTTGTCCCAGAAAGAACGCGCCATGGGGGCAAAGCAGGCTGTGTGACCCACAGGGCCGGAGAATACCCACCAGAGGGACCGGACCTCACTCGGGGTCCCACGTGGTGCTCCCCTACAACCTTGGGCAGAAGGCACCTGGAGCTGGGGCACGGCCGGGAGCCCGGGGCTGGCTGACTCCGCTCCTCTGGCCCAGGAGCCGGGGGAGGGCGCTCGTGCACACAGCAGAGGGACTGAGCAGAACCAGATTCCCCAGAGCACCGAGGGGAGCCCGGCGAGGGAGGCAGGGCCCCAGATGTTGGGGGGGGGAGCCTCAGAAATCCCTCCGCAGCAAAGGGGAGCTGAGGACTGGGGACCAGCGTCGTGGGTGGCCCGCGGATGGGTGAGCCCAAGGAGGGTGCCTCAGTCAGCTCCGCAGATGGACGGCATGGCTGAGACCTCAGACATTGGTGTTTCACACTTCTGGGGGCGGCCAGGCGGGGCTCAGGATGCCGCGGGGTCAGGTTCCAGCGAGGCCGCCCACCCGCCGTGTCCTCACGGGCACAGAGAGGACCAGTCTATCCCTCGTACATGGGCAGTGCTCCCATCCTGGGGCTCGCACTCATCACCTCATCTACACCCAGATTCCTCCCAAAGTGCCCGCCTCCAAATACCATCACACTGGGGTGAGGCTTCAACATGTGGGTTTGAGGAGGGGACACGATTCAGGCCGTAGTCGAGGGCGTGGCCCTGCCGTGTTAGGATGCCTTCTGAAAGTTGCATGTAACACATTGGCTTAAAATGTGTCGGCCAAACTTTAGGCACACGGCCACGAGGGGGGACGGGGCTTGCATCACGGCGCGCTCAGTAAGAGTGGGGTTCAGGCTTCTCCCGCACGGCTGCTCCTTTGTCCTGATCGGGACACCTCATGGTCCAAGATGGCTGTTAGGGGACAGCCATCACCTCTGCATTCCACACGAGAAGACACTCCTTCCTTAGTCACAGTGCTGTGGGAGTGTAGTCTTTTCTCTGCGTGCAGTGAATCCAGCTAAAAGCTGGGGTTCTTATTAGGAGGGCAGAGGATGGAAAGGATTCTGGGGGCGACTAGCAGTCCTTGCGGGTGCCTCGAGGATCTCAGAGCCTGGCATTCAGTGGGACTGTCCTCTTCTGACATAACACCTGCCCAGACTCCACCTCTGCTCAGTCTACACCGAATGCTCCCCCAGTGCACGGGCCACAGCCTTCCTTCCCTTCCTTCCTACTAGAATTTGGCAGCCAGCAAACACCAGGCAATCATTAGCTCAGCGTTTGTGTGCTGAGCTGAGGTCGGGTTGTACCCAGAGTGGAGACGGGAAGCAGAGGCCGGGGTTGTTTTCCGACCTCAAGGTAGCCCGTCACCTGTGCTCACGAGCCTGCCGCCCCCCCCACATCTCCTCCAGTTTCAGTTTCTGAGGCTGGCTCGCCTCGGGAAGGACTACACTCCGCACCCCTCTGCAAAGTTCCAGAGCTCTTTCTAATAAACCCCAGATGGAAGGAGCGTTTTACCTGACGGCAAGATTCTTCCCTGGCATTCTTGAGACATTTAACAGCCAAGGACGGTCCAGAGCTGGGAGAGGGCAGACACCCGACCTCAGGAGGTGACAAAAAGAATGGGGCGCCTGGAGGGACCCTTGCCCTCAGCCTTTTGTCTGCCGCCAGGGGTTTCCAGCCAGCTCAGCCTGCTCTGCGAGCTGCCCCCTCCCTGCACCCTGAGATCATCTCTCTGCACCCTGGTGGGGGGGTCGGGCCTTTCCGCGCTCTGTGCCGGGCAGACTGACTCATCCGGGCGATGACGAGACTGTCCTGACCGTGGAACTGTAAGATTGTCCTCACTCCCCACGGCCTTCAAACACTGGACCTGCTTCCAAGACGCCCACACAGACAGACACCGCTGGTGGACACGTTAGATTGGCGCAGTCCGCGCTGGGCCGGCAGGGTCCGTCCCCGAAAGGGGCCGTGGGCACCGCGGCCGCCCTCAGCACAGCAGCGGACCCCCCAGACCCTGGGGGGAAGCCCCGCGCTTACAATAAGCTTTTCCACAATGGGCCTCGGGAGGAATTAGAAATACAATTTTTCAGGCGCTTACAAAATGTCACGTAACCAGAGCTTCTGCACATGGAAGGGGCACACCGTGAGATTTGTGTTCCCTCCTTCAAAGGACCGATTTATATATTAAAACAATAAAGTATGTCCAAGGGAGTGCTGGCTCCACAGTGTTTTCCGTGTCTCCCCTCCCCAGTTCTAGAAAACTCTACCACCGGAGGAAACCAAGGAGAATATGCCCCCTGGCTCATCGTCAGCTCGTTCGAGGCTGTGTTTGGCCAGATGGAGAAGATGTGAAATTATTATGCACACCCCCAAGGCGGGGAAAGAGCCTCCTGGTTAATGCTCACCCTGGCAACGTGCCGACATGAATCAACTCCGCAGGAGACGGGAGGTGGGGGTGGAGGAGGGGAATATGCTCCTGGCTCCAGGTCCTAATGTAGAAATTTCCGTAGCAGGAGGGTTTGCTATTAGATTTCCAGCTGGTGAAACGAGATGCTGGTTTGTGGTGCGCGTGGCTGTGGGGAGGGGCCGGCCATGGCACAGCGGACCTCTGTCCCCGTCCGCACGTGGCTTGCGATCTCCCCCGGCCGCTGGGCCGAGTGGTGTACCTCCAGGATGTGGACCCGTAACGCCCCGGACCTGTGAACGGCACCTTAACTGGAAATAAGGTCTTTGCAGACGGCCAGGTTGAGATGAGGCCATTAGGGTGGCCCTAATCCAGCCTGGTGTCCCTGTGAGAAGGGGACATTTGGACACAGAGACACACACAGAGGGAATATGATGTGAAGGCAGGGAGAACACTGCCTCCTGCAAAGGACCTGTGGGCCCCCCCAAAAAACTGGAGAGCCCGGAGCGGGGCTCTGGGAAGGGACCAGCCCTGCCCTGCCCCTCCCCCATCTCAGTGAAGACCCCTCACCTCCAGCCTGGGGGACAGAAATGTCCATTGTTCAAGCTGTCCAGGGCAGACCCAGTTGCTGGGACACGGGGTTACTGGTTCCATTCTGGGGGGTCCTGCTCATGTCTAGGGCACAGTTCGGGGTTCCTTAGGGTCCCTCCACCTCCCCCCTGCCCCTGACAACCTGCCAGAGTGGCAGCGACATTGTCTGCCGGTGTCGCCAACTCTGGACCACCCTGGGGAGGACGGGGCCTCTGGGGTCCTCGGGAGCTCCTGGCACCCCAGTCCCAGCCAAGGCCCCCTCTTCTCCCACCCTGTGCCCAGCTGTGCCCGTTCCGGGCTCGTGTCTGAGTGTGTGGATCCTGGGGGGCGGGGACACAGGCCGGGAGCCTATGGCTTGTTTCTCGGGAGGCCGGGGGTGCTCTCAAACAGCGGTGCGCTGCACGCTGGGACCCGGGGGGAGTGCCCTGAGCTCTCCATTCAGACTGTCCTTCCCAGGGACCGCCCCTAACACAGGACAGGCCTCCATGTCCCTGAGAGCTGTCACAACCGCCCCTCCCCTAGATTGGAGGGTCCATGCAAGGAGGTCCCTGCTCCCCCTACAGGCCAGATGGTGCCCAAGTCAGGGCCTGACCCCTCCCTCCGACCCCCTCTCCTGACCACATTCTGGTCTCCTCCTGCGGCACTCTGGCTCCTGCTCCCCTCCTCCCCTCAGGCAGGTGGCTGGGGCAGATACGGCAGCAGGTGTAAGCGCCCTGGGGTGGGAGCTGGGGGGCAGGGACAGGAAGCCTGTGGGCCTGCACCTGTGCCTAAGTCCCCACACAGAAGCCCAGGGTGGTCTGGGGTTCTCACACGTAGGGACCAGCCAACGCCTGGCTGGTGCGGTCAGCCCCGGAGGCTGGCTCGGAGCCGCAGCTGTCAGTGTGGGCCGGCTGTCTCCAGGCCGGCCTCCCCTGGCAGTGCCCCGGGCCTGGCCTCCTGACCCGACATGCTCGGGGCACTGAGGAGAGGGGCTGGGCTTTCTGCAGGCCGGGCTCGGGCCAGCGGTCTCAAAGGCTCCATCTTCCCAGGCCCAGACGGGAAGCGTCATCTCCCAGCCAACGGAACAATGAGTGGCCCTGGAGGCCCGGCCTGGGGGCAGATGGCAGCATCTGGTGTGTGAGTCCCCGAGCTCTGGCAGGCGGGCCCAGTGGGGTTGATGGCAGAGCCCCGGGCCCTCTAGGGGAAGGACAGGCACCAGGGCTCGGACACCAGCTGTGGTCCTGGGGGCCATGGAGTCGGGCTGGGGTTGGGGGCAGGCTGGGGCGTCCCCGAGCCAAAGCCAGAGCCAGAGTGGCAGCATCGGAGCGTTTGAGCCAGACGCTGGAGAGTGCCAGATGGGAGGGAGGAGGCGGCCGTGTGGGTCTCCGCTCTGGGAGCCCAGGGCCATCTGTGCGGCCTCTGGCCGGCGGAGCATCTGATGGCCCCTTCCCAGCACAGCCGGCCTCCTTTCTGTCTCCATCACTGAGGACACAGCCCACGGAGCGCCCTCTGAACGATGCCTCCGGGACCCCTGCCTACGCGTGCCTCCCACGACCTTCCTTCCCTCGGGTCCTGCTTCTGTGCTCAGGGTCCCCCTTCCCTGCACAGGGGCGAGGCCTCCCATGGAGGTCCCAGACCAATTCTGGGACAGCCTCTCCCCCCCAAGGCTGGGCTCTTGCCCCGGGCAGCAGGCCGTCCCGGTGCCTGAGAGGCACACATTTAAAGCAAATCACAGTCCATTTGGAGCAGCAGGAAGGTCCCACAAAGCCAGCAAGGGTTTGGTGGTCATTATCGCTGGTGTCCGTTTCCCGAGTGGAGCGTGGGGGGCCCCTCCCTGGCCCCATCTGTGTCCCCGTCCTCAGCCCCTCTCTGAGCTGTACCCGAAGGTTCAAGGCAGAGGAGCAAACCGGCACGAGCCAGCAGCCCCTCAGGCCCCTGAGGGCCAGAGTGTCCGGAGGAAGAGGCAGAAGCTTCTCTGCTTTCCTCAGACTGAGCAGAGGGCCCGCCGTCCCCGGCTCAGGTGCTGGTCCAGAGCAGGGCTGCCGTTCCTGGTGGACACACGACTCCTCGGCCGGGTCACTCTCTGCGGGCGCTCAGTGTGCCTGGTTAGCCAATCACATTCAAAGCCGGGAGCGCGAGGCGGGGGGCAGGCCGTGAGCCAGCGCCTGGGCTCGGGGGAGCTTTTCAGATGAGGGCACTGATGGGGCCCTGCTGCGGTGAGCGGGAGGTCAGGAGGCCGGTGGGGGTGGGGCCGGTAGGGTTACGCGCAGACCCCCCCCCCCCCGCCCGCCCTTCACCCTCCTGGACACGGGAGCCTGGGGCTTGAGCCGGGGAGAGGTCAGGTTCCCGTGTTCACTGTTCCTGGGGAAGCAGGGATAGGAGGAGACTTTTCTGGAGTCTCTGTGACAGCTTGGGGAGGGGCAGCTGGTGCAGAGCAGGGCAGCGGCAGAGGGGAGCGTGGCCCGTGGATGCTGGGGCCGGCAGGTCTCAGGGCGGCCAGCAGGTGGGTGAGAGGGGAGCGGGGAGGTGAACGGCCCTGGGTTTGAGGTGGTGTTTGCTGGAAGGAAGCGCTGGGGGCCAAGTGGGCTCGGGGGCGGAGAACGCGGGGACACCCTGGGGTGACGGTGCCCACAAAGTGTCCAGGTGGTGGCTTGAGCCGGCTGGAGGGCAGAGGTCCGGGTTCACAGTGGGAGGGGGTGATGGCCCGGCCCCATGAACTCAAGACCAGGTGCCCGCAGGTGTGGCGATGCATGTGGAGGACCCAGACCCAGCTGGGCGGCCGGGAGGACCGCCCCCACCTGTGCCATGGCCTCAGGCCGTCCATCCTGGGGCAGGGCCAGCCCCTCGGCCAGGAGGGCGTCTGCTCCCTGCGGCTTCGAGCCCCAGGCAGACTTCAAGCGGAGCCTCACCCCTGCATTTCAGTCGGGCTACATCCATGGCGCCCACTGGCTGCTCTCTATGGTGGGGGCGAAGACCCATTACGAAGGGGCAGGTGTATGGGTACGGGGCCCAGGAAGGAGCCTGGCCTCTGAGATGTGCCCTGGGCACCACGCCTCGGGTCAGGGCTCCTGTGCCAGTCCAGATCCCGGAGCCACAGCTGGACGTGAGGAAACTGAGGCCTGACACGACTGCCAGCCAGGGTGGGGCTGTGGTGGGACCCTCACCCGGCCCTCGCCGACCCCCGCGTGCACTGGGCGCCCCTCAGGCGACTTCTGCTGGGAGTGGCCTGTTCTCGCCTTGGATTCTGGGTATTTTTCACATTCTAAATTTTTTTTAATGTTTATTTTTGAGAGAGAGACAGAGCCGGGGGGCGGGGAAGGGGCAGAGAGAGGGAGACACAGAATCCAAAGCAGCTCCAGGCACCGAGCTGTCAGCACAGAGCCTGACGTGGGGCTTGAATCCACGAACTAGGGAATCATGACCTGAGCCGAAGTCGGACGCTCCACTGGCTGAGCCCCCAGGCCCCACAAAAACTCTTGTTTGTTTAAGCGATTCCAGGTTGCTCCCCAGCGCTAACTTGTCACGGAGCATGTTTCTTTCTGATACTCGTGGGCACCAGCCGGGCGCGGCTGGGTCTCTCCCCCCTCCAGGAGCTCCTTGCACATGTCGGAGCCGGTCCTATTTTCACGACTTCGCATGAGTCCAAAGCGGCGAGCGTGTTTTCTGAGATTAGGGCAGATGGGCAGGGCCCTACAGTCCCAGGGCACAGAGACGCCGTGCCCTCTTCCTCACCGGACCCCACCCCGAAAGGCGCGCATGCCCTCCAGACGTTGGGGACGGTGCGGTGTGGCTCGGATCGCACACGCTGTGTGCAGGGGTGAGTGAGGAGGGGGACGGACCCTGGTGGGACCCCCTCCCGGCCTTGGTTCCACGTGCACCTGGGTGCTGCAGGCACAGCCCGGGACCCAGGCCAGAAAGCGGCACGGAGGTCTCGTGTTGCTGATAGCTGGAGGGCACTTGGAGAACATGCGGTCCGGCGTCTGTCTCCCTTCCCTCCAGACCGTAAGGCCCAGAGGAGGTCTGCCGGCCAGAAAACTGGTGGATGGGAGGGTGTGAGCCCTTCAGCACCTCCCGGCCCCTCAGGGAGCCAGCAGACTCCGTCTGACACAGGCCACGTCCATGACACAGGGGTGCGAGGCTGCTTCATCCCAGAAGTGGACCCTCAGCCGGGTCCTCTGACAGCAGGGGTGGGGCGGCGGACGGGGGAAGCTGGGAGGGCCACGCAGCGCCCGTGTGGGCCTGATTCCGACAGAAGGGGGTGGGGACAGCAAGGGGAAGGTTCAGCCAGGCCCAGGAAGGCCTCCAAGCTTGCTTGGCCGGTCCAAGAACACGGGGTCTCCCGGGGATGTGCTGCCTTCACATCCTCTCCATGCGCTGCGTGGGGCCAGGAGGGGCCACGGGAAGTGTTCTCGGCACAGGGTCTCAGGGAGGCCGTCAGGGCCCGTGGCAGCTCAGCACCCTGAGGGGGGGCTCCCATCACAGCCTCTGACAGGGCCTCGAACGCCCACCTGTGGCCTTGGCGACCCGGGGTGTGATCCCAGCTCTGTCTGGGTGCTTTCTCTCTCCGAGCTCCTGTCGTTCACGGCCTGCCACTCCAAGAGCCAAGCCCTCGAGGACGTGGTGCCCCCGGCCCCGTCTTGCACTAGCTGCTGTCCTCCTGTCTGTGCCCTTGCTGCTGGCGTCCCTGCCTGACCCTGTGGCCGTCCCTGCTCGGACCGCCAGGCGCGTGGGGGCGGGCCCTTGGCTGGGTCTCTGCTGTGCCTCTGGAACTCTGGACAGCGCCTGGCGCACAGAGAATGCTCCCGGAACGTCCGGCAAATGAATGAATGAATGAATGAATGGATGGACAACGGAGGGAGGGAAAGGCAGCTGAGAGCAGGAGGGGTTCTCGGAAACTTCCGCCATGAGGGAGGGACCCTGGGGACCATATGGGTCACCTACTTTCTCCTGGGATTGTGACTTGTCCTCGGCCGTGACTCAGTCCCATCTGCTCCTGGCCCGGCAGGTGCTCCGTCCTGTGCTGACGAGGACAGGAGACCGGGGCGTCCTGCCAAGGAGTGTGCATCCTGCCTCGCCTCCCGTCTGCCCCGTCTGCCCGGGGCTGCGCGCAAATGCCTCTGTATCGCTTTTTAATGGCCTGCGTTGTTCTCCCGGCTTTGCGCTCGCCACCGGCCTGGCCGCTGAGTGGCCACACGTCTGTCATTAAGGTGGCTGGTCGCCCGTGGAGCTGACAGCCTCCCGCCCGCCCTGGGGGAGGCCAGCCGGACGCAGGCGCTTCTGAGAGGAGGCAGTGCCGGGGCCAGAGAGCGTCACCTCGCTGCATTTTCAGCAGCGAGTTGGCACCAGCCGTGCCACTGCCTGGGGGCCCACGAGGAGCCCCGCAGGTGCTGCTGGGCGAGGCAGACCCTGGACGGGGCAGGAGGGACGGGAGGCCAGCAGGCTCCCGTGTCTGACCATCAGCACCGGCAGTGGCCCTGGGAGGTGTCCCCTGGAGTGGCCCTGGGGCGGTGATCCTGGAACGCTGGCCCCCTGGGGGCAGGAGACAGAGGTGCCCGCTTCCCAGAGTCAGGCCCAGCACCCAGCCTCCCGGGCCGCGCCCCACGACGCTACACCTTGCCTGATGTCTCCTCTAACTTCCCGGGACGGACCTGGAGCAGGGCTGGGAGCGGGGCGGCTCCAGGCAGGGGTGCCCGGGTGCGAGGGCCTCGCTCTGGGCAACGGTCCCTGCTGCCGGTGCCTTCTGAGCTCCTTAGCTGTTGGAGCCACTTTGAGGTGCAGGGACCACTGCAATCCAGAGGCACAGAGAAGTTGGGCAACTTTTCCAAGGTCACACAGGAGCTGGATGAGAGACCCAGCGCCCTGGACCCCAAGAGCATCCCTGATCACGACACGCACGGCCTCACAGTGAGCACAGTGACGTGACAGGCAGTGGCTGGTGCAGCTGTAGACGGGATGGTCGGGGGGACTGCTCGGAGAGGGTGACACAGCGTGGAGGCCTCCAGCCCCTAAGCCCCTCTCCAGCCACAGAGCCTGGGCGCCCACTGCTCAACGGCAGACAGGCCCAGGGAGGCACCCGCTCCCCCACCCCCCGCCTGGGGAGACAGGAGACCTCAGCACCCTCTCGGGGCTCCCTAGCCCTGTGCCTGCTCCTTGCAGATGGTGCAGAGAATTGCCGTGTTCACTGAGTCCGGGGAGCCCCCCTCGGCCCCTGCATCCGGGGCTTCTGTACCAAAGGGGCCTCATTCTGGACTCGCCATGCAGAGCAGGGAGCTGCCCCGCCCATCCCTCGATGTTGAGTCTGGCTTCAAGTAGGTGCTCAGCTAAGATCCGGTCCCTGGAGAACCTTTGGGAACCACATCTGGGTGTGTGGCCTGTCTGCTATGCACTGCCTCCTTGTTCACGGGACCTCGCAGGACATTGTGTGGACAGACCTGCGTTCCGACCCCACCTGCTGTCTGGGGAAGTTGAGAGTCCGGGAGTCGTGGTATGGATGTCCTCCCTGGGGCAGTTTCCAAGCACAGAGATCAAGGGGAGGGAGCGGGCACTCAGTGGAGTGAATTTCTGGTGGTGGGTGGGTTTCAGGCCCCGGGTGTTCCAGCTCCCAGCAGCCACCTCCCTGTAACCACACACTCTGGGAACTCTGGGCCCCTCTGAACTTGAGGTTCACTGGAAGCCTTTCACCGGGGGGCTGGCCTATGTGGCTTCTGGGCTCTGCCCGGGCGGATCGCGGGGAGGCCCAGGGGCAGGGCCCAGTCAGCTGCATTTTTAACAAGATGCCGGGTTTGGCAGTGTGTCTGGGGCCTGGGTTGTGGTCTCGAACTCGGGTCCCGGCAGCTGCTCCCCAGCTTGTAGCTGAACTTGTTTCCTTTCTGGAAAGTGTCCGTTATGCCCACACTTGGGCACAGAGCTCTAGTGCTAATGCTGGGAGTGAAGGCAGCAACAAATCGCGCGGGCCCGCGGCGGGTGTGGGGACCGGACAGAGCACAGGGGAGAGTTACCCTCGTCCCACCTGTGCGTCTTCCTCCAGCTGCTGTGACAAACATAATGTAATGCACATAATACAACACACTTACAAATTGGGATCTACTAATATCCTTTGTAACTGTCCTCTTGGAAATTTGGATCGTTCTCAATTTTTTCCTATCACAGATTTATAACCAGTGTAGTTCCTGTGGTATAAAAGAATCTGTGCAGGGTGCCAGGGGGCTCAGCCGGTTAAGTGGCTGACTTCAGCTCAGGTCATGATCTCACGGTTCGTGGGTTCGAGCCCTGAGTTGGGCTCTGTGCTGACAGCTCAGAGCCTGGAGCTGCTTCAGATTCTGTGTTTCCCTCTTTCTGCCCTTCCCCCGCTCATGCTGTATCTCTGATTCTCTCTCAAAAATAAATAAACGTTAAAAAAAAAAAAAAAAAGAAAAAAGAATCTGTGCATCTGCAAACAATTTCCTAGGGCTAAATTTCTGATCAAACCCCATGGGTGCCTTCAGGTCCCCTTGCTGCCTCCAAATACTGCCTGTCCCCTCCCCCAGGTCCAGCGTGCAGTGTCCGGCCGGTGGTTATAGTGTGGGGCGCTGAGCCGGGAAGGGTCGAGCTCCGGGAATTCTTTTGGAGTTGCTGTCTGCCTCCCCACACCAGTTTGCGGGTCCCCGGGCCGCCTGCCTGAGGTGCTGTCCTTGCTGGGAGAAGCCACGTGGGGCACCGCACACGACACAGAGGCCCGGGTCCTCAGGCCCCAGTGAGCAGTGAGAGGAGGGCCCGGAGCGCGAGGTGCGGCGGTCGGTCCTCGGCCCGTGCCGCGTGAATCGGGATGAAAGGAGGGTGTTTGCGGCCCAGACACCTCGGGTCCCCGGCCTCTCTGTCTCGGTGTGAAGTCCCCACCTCTCGGGCCCTGCCCTGGGTCCTCCTGTGTCAGGAAGTCATCCCCGGAGCTGAGCAGGTGGCAGCGTGCGGAGCAGGGACCAAACAGAGGCGCGTCGCTGTGCGTGTGCAGACCGAGGTGGGCGCCCTGGGGACCCGGCCATCCTTCTGCGCCCACCAGGACGACACAGGACCACCCGCGGCTGGAGCGGCAGCGCCCTCCCCACGCCCAACACCCGGCCGCGTTTCCCCGTGAAAATGTTCCGAAGTACAGGACCCAGGACAGGGTGAAGTCCCTCCTCCCCATGAGAAATGAAAATTACGGATCTTCTGCTGGGTTTGCTTTACTGTTTGTCTAGTGTATGAGTGTGAAGTCACGCCCATCACGGCCTCTCTCCGCTGCGTGTTCCTTACACACCTCCGATGGGAGACAGAGCATGAGTGGGTGGGGGAGGGGCAGAGAGGAGACACAGAACCCAAAGCAGCTCCAGGCTCCGAGCTGTCAGCACAGAGCCCGACGTGGGGCTCAAACTCATGAACCACGAGATCATGACCCGAGTCAAAGTCGGACACTTAACCGACTGAGCCACCCAGGCCCCTCAGATGTCTCTTCTTGTCACTGATGACATTTCACGGTCGTCTGTCTCTCTTTCCCTGTGAGTCCCCGTAAATGAGGACTTAGATCTGAATGCTCCGTTACATCGAGGCTCACCTGGCTTGACCAGAAACTGCCCCAGGCATGGCTGCGTGGCCCGGAGGCCCCGGGAGACCCTGCCCAGAGCAGGGGTGCGGCCGGTGGAGCCGGGTCCCTTCCCTGCAAAGCCACAGGCTTGGCTGAGCCAGGACTTCAGGATGTCCTCCATGTCCCAACACTCATTCTGGATTTAGAGGCTGGAATTTCTTTGTGAAGACGTTCCCCTGCATCGCCCAGGGCCATGGGGTCACGCCCCGAATACAGGCTGCAAAGAGGCGGGAGATGTGAGATTCATTTCCGTCTGTCCTTACTTACCAGTTTCTGTAGTCAGAGTCCAGACGAAACTTTCCTCCAACGGACAGAGGAGGTTAAAAAAGTTTTCAGGGGGCACCTGGGGGCTCGGTCAGGTAAGCGTCTGACTCTGGATCTCTGCGCAGGGGTGATCTCACGGTTCCTGAGATCGATCCCCGAGTCGGGGTCTGTCTGTGCTGACAGAGCGGAACCTGCTTAGGAGTCTCTCTCTCTCTCAGGATAGAATCATGTTCAGGATCATGGGGAGCAAATGGACGGTAGGGACTAAACGCGTTCTGGTCAGGTGTGTCCGTGGCTCCCAATGCATCTTCTGTGCAGAGGTCCATCGGCGGCTGGTGGTGGTCTGTCTCGCGTCCCCAGTGCCCTCCTTGGGTCTGGCATCAGGTGGCCTCGGCCCCACCGATTATCCATTTCACCCAGGAGCCTTTTAGGAGCAGGGCAAGGAGCTCAGAGGCCCCAGTCCAGGACCTGGGCGCCAGACTATGCGGTCAGGTGTCCTGTCCCCCGGGGTCACCTGACTGGGAAGGGCGCCTTTTGTTTGTAAAGCAGGAATTATGGGAACGTTTCCAATCACACTTAGGATTGAAGTGTCCTGTTTGATTCTGATTCGTGGACCTTCTTCCTCAGACTAATAATTTTGGCTCTTTATAACATTCACGTAATTACTTATTGGTATTATCTTAGAAAATACGAAGTGTTTCAAATAACAACGTCAGATTTCATACTCACTGTAAGACTTGCTGATATTTATAATTTCTTTATTGCCTTTGGTCCTTAAAAAACGTCCCACTAAAAACAATCTAAATATTGTAATACAATCTAAATAATATAAATTTATATAAATTGGCTGTTTTCTTTTTGCAAGAATACTTTCTTTTTTAATTTAAGCTTTTGAATATGAAAGCATTTACAGTTTTTTTTTCTTTCTTTTTTAATGTTTGTTTATTTTTGAAACAGGAAGAGACAGAACATGAGCGGGGGAGGGGCAGAGAGAGAGGGACACACAGAATCCGAAGCAGCTCCAGGCTCTGAGCTGTCAGCACAGAGCCTGATGTGGAGCTCGAACCCACAAACCATGAGATCATGACCTGAGCTGAAGTCAGACATTTAACTGAACAAGCCTCTCAGGAGCCCACAACCTTTACAGAGTTCTGAAGTCAAACACTGATATCACAGAAAATATCTGTCCCGGCCCCAGTCCAGAGGTCCTGGAGCCCCTGTGATTTCCTAGGTGACAAGGGGGCTCGGAGCATCTTTTGTGCTAATGAGGTGACTCGGTGGGTCCTGGGTGGGTCCTGGGTGGGGGCTGGTCCCAGAAAGACCAGCCGGGACTGGAAGCTGGGAACTTGCAGCCCCCACCCCCAGTTCTCCAGGGAGGGGGAGGGGCCGGACATGGAGGTGAGGAGCCATCGCACGCCCCATGAATCCCAGTAGGACGGGGTCCAGAGAGCTGCCAGGCGGTGCACACGTCCACACGGAGAGGGTGACGCGCCCCAAGTCTGTGGGACAGACGGCCCTGCGCTCAGGACCCTCCCGGACCTGCCCTATCCACCCCTCCATCGGCTGCTCATCTGCACCCTTTGTCACCTCCTTTATCATATAATGACCCGGTAACGTGTTTCTGGAAACCCATGAGCTGCCTTAGCAAACAGATAGAAGACGAGGGGGCGTGGGAGCCCTGGTTTGTAGCCCGTGGTCCGCTGGGCCCTGCTGACTGTGATGGGCACCTGGAGTCGGGGGTGGGGGGGTGGGGGGTTGACAAGAGTAGGGGCCGTGGGACTGAGCCCCGATCTGTGGGACCTGACGCTGTCTCTGGGCAGACGGTGCCAGAATGGAGTTAACCTGCAGGACGCCCCGCCGGCGTTGGGGAGATTCTCTTGCTGTGGGGACCAAAGCCCCACCGTTGACGACGGGAGGGTCAGAAGCCCATGTGCTGAGTGGGAGGGGGACAGAGGGGCTGGGGGGTGTTGCTAATACAAACACTGTAGCAACGTGAGTGCAGAGAAGTCTCACTGCCCTGCCGGGCTCCGCTTACCCCGAAATCACCTCTTTCACTAGTTTCTGATCAATCCCTCCAGGGCTTGTATTTTTTGCAAATATAAATAAACACGCACATATTCATATTTTTACCTTTTATTGCACAAAAGGCAGCGCACTGCCTACCGCATCTAACTCTATCCGCTTAACGGTGCGTCCGGAGGTGGCAGCTCCTTACTGCTCGCTGGAGCGGGGAGGGTGGGCCCGGGAGCGGGGAGCCCAGCCGGCTGGAGGGGGCAGGCCGTTTGCTGCAGTCCGTGCCAAGCACTGAAGGCCCGGAACCTCCGGGAATCTGGTCACTGGAGGGCAGGGCCGGGAAGGACACAGGCTGTGGTCCAAGGTCGACCCCAGCCGGCCTGAGACACCTCACCGTTCCGATCATGGGCCTCATCTGTGTGGGACTGTAGGACGATGGGGGGGGGGGGTTAATAGGCTCCCCCCCCACGTCCCCCTGGAACATCACAATATGATCTTCTTTGGAAATAGGGTCTTTGCCGACGTAACCAAGTTGAGATGAGGTCCTAACAGTGAGTGTGGGCCCTGAATCCATCGGCTGGTGTCTTTATGGGAGGATCACAGACACACAGGGGGACGGCCACGTGACGGGAGGCGCGGACCGGGCTGGTGTGACACAGCCGAGGAACATCACGGCTGACGTGTGGGTCTCGCTCTCCAGCGTCCCGAACGGCGAGTTAAGGGGTCCCTTGTTGAAGCCTCAAGCGTGTGGCACTGAGTTCCTGCAGCCCCCATGACAGAGAGGGGCTCGTCTCTGAGGTCACTTTCTGCTCTGGACCCAGAGGACTAGTTCACATTAAGTGGTGCTTGAATCACAGAAATAGGCTCCCAGAGCCCTGCGCCCACGGAGGCCGCCCCGGCGCATCCTCTCCCGCAGCGCTGGTAATCACTCAGGCAAGAGCAGCAACTGTAAACAGACATTAAAAGATTTCCAATTACACATGCATCTTCCGGGCAAAATTACATTTCCATAAACACTGCAGAAACGGCTCAGAGAATGTGACAGGGGGGTGGGGAGTGGTGGCAGCCTGGAAACCAGAGCGGGGGCACCCACCAGACTCAGACCCGTCCGGCCAGCCCCAGCTCCCCCAAACCCTAGGTACCTCTGCGCTGGTGTGATGGGCACTCCCCCCGGGGGGCTGCCACCCCGACTCAGCCGTTCGAAGCCGGACTTGCCTTGTCTCCCCAGCCTCACGTTGGGTTTCCCAACAATGCACCGAGGGCCTCTCCATTTGCGTGTCCCTCCGGGTTTGCCCTGAGGCCACCTCGGACCCTCAGCCTTCTCCCCATCAAGTCCCCAGTGCCACTCCTGCCTTGGGAAGACGCTCACCACCCCCGCCCTGGCCCTGCTTTGTCGCACACCTGCACCCTACGTCTGCTGGCCTCCCGACACCTTGGGCATTCAGCCCCCGGCTCGCGGCCGTGCGCTCTCACCCGGCCACACGTGGGCCTCTGTCTGCGGGAGTCCCGGAATCAGGATGGGCAGGGTCGGTGTCAGCAGCCTGCGCAGCCCATTTGGTGGTGGCGATGGAGAAGTTTCTTCCCCTGTGCGCTGGGTGCCCCCTCGTGCATGATGGTGCTTGTGAGAGGCGTGAGGAAGAGGGCCGCCGGGGGGCCCCACACCCCTGCAGAAATGGCCATCCCCTTCTGCCCCCCCCAGGTGCGGACACCTCTGTCTGCAGCATGGGCCCAGCCGGTGAGGGGCACCGGCCGCCCGCTCTGTTTGCCCACGTGGGCACAATTTGCTCGCCTGTGACCGGCTGCGTCCTAGCTGTCCCCAGAGGCACATGGCTGGGGGAGCGGGGGAGGGGGGCGGGTGGGGTGTGTGTCTAGGGGACCCGCCGTCCCCTCCCTGGAGAGGCTCACAGACCCGCCCAGATGGCCACCACTCCCACAGGAGCTCTTGAGGCTCATGGTTTAGGAATATTTTATGCTGCTCTTGGCTCTAGGAGTCGAGTCTTTGATAATGGTCCGTTCTGGTCGCTCCAGAGCATTCTCCAGGGAACTGCTCAGCGGGGAAGTGGCCGTCTGTCCAAGCTCAGTGCCCCGCGTGGCCGCAGCGGAGGAGGCAGTGGTAAGACTCTGGGCGTGGAGAAAGCGCCGGCAGAACCCGCTTCTCCCCCAGGGAAGCCAGGTTTGGGGGTCTGTCCTGCCCTTCTTCAGAGCCCACCCCCCACCCAGCAGTTCACCCCACACTCTGCTCAGCTGATAGCTCCTCCTCCAGGATGCAGCTTCTGCAAGTCAGTCCATGAGGTCTTTTCCAGGCCCTAGAGATCTCCCCAGAGAGTTCCAGAAAGTTCCAGAGCCCCAGCATTCCCCACATGGTTGGCCTCAAGGCCCAGCAGGCATTCTCCTTGGGTGTCTTGCTTGACTCTCTCTCTCTCCTTTCAGGACCCCCCTTCTCTAGGCCACGAACCCGACCTTTCTTTTCAGAGTGAGTATTGTTGCCACGCTGCCTCCCCCAGGCTGTCAGGTGACCCAGGGCTGGCGGGTACGACCTCTCCCATCCCACATCCCGCAGCTACTGCGTGGGCAGGTGTGAGGCTCCGGGGGGTGAGGGGGTGATGAGGTGGGCGGAGGGTCATCTCTCTGCAGCCGAAGCCTGATTCCCATCTGTGCCGCTCACTGACGTCACCAGGATCCGCCTCCGTGCTGCCCATGGCCGGCCCACCGCCCTGACCCCCAGGGAGACGTGGCATGCACTAGGGGTGGGGAAAGGGAAGCCGGGCGGCCCTGGCGGCAGCGTGCTCTGTGATGGGCAGGGGTGGGGAGTGGGGAGGCCGCTGCGGAGGAAGGGGAGCTCGTCCTCTGCCTCTGCCAGGGTCCCATCTAGCGGGGAGGCAGGATGATTGCTCCGGGGGGACAGTGAGGCCAATGCCATAAACACAGCGGCCCCCGGGGGTGGCTCCGGAGGCCCGGCCAGCACGGCAGTGCCCGAGGCAGCCCGGGGCGAGGTGAGTCTGCACAGGTGTCTGCCCACACCTGAGACCCCTCCCCCGAGGCTGAGAGCCGGGACCTGCCGCCGCTTCGCCCCCCACACGAGTCTAGAGAGCCCCGTTTCAATACTCTGTGAATTACACTGTTCCACTACCCAGAGGGCTCCTGTGGTTATAAGGGGCAGGGCCCCACGCCAAGCTCATTTCAGAAAAGAAGAGTTTTCTGACTCGCTCGATGGGGAAGCGCAGAAGGCAGCTGACTTTTAGGCAGGCCACAGCTGGGAGCTCAGAGACGCCGGGGCTGGGACCCGTCTCACTCAGACTCTAACCTAGTTGGCTTTGCTCTCAGGCAAGGATGGCCCGGGGCTCTCGGCTAGGGGGTCCTCAGGACCCCCCACTTGAGGATCAGGGTCATTCTGCCTCTTCTGTCCCAGCAAAATTCTGAGCGGGGTTTGGACTGTTTGGACCCGGGTCACCACCGCCGTCCCTTAACTAGTTTGGGCAGGGGGTGCAGCTCTCTCTTTGGCCGGCCTTGGGTTGTGAGACTCTGGCCGTCTCCTGTGACCACCCCGGAGATGGCAAGGCTGGAAAGTTCGCTGCAGAAGCCGTCATGGGGGCAGAGGGTGGGTGAGAAGGTTTCGCTAAAGGGAAGTGAAAGGATTTTGTTCCTAAGATGAAGAGGACATTGTATCTGGGAAGGTGAAAAGCGCGAGCGCCTGGCGGTTAGTGAATGATTTTCTGACTTCGCTCCCGACCGGCAGAGCTCCTCGGGGCCCTCGCACCTCGCACCAGGAGCACCCCTGCTTTCTCTGGCCCGGGGGGCAGGCGCACAGAGCTCACGGTGCTAGGCACACAGCGGGCACCCCACAAATGTGCGGGGCGCAGAGGCGTCCAGCCGGCGCTCGCAACCAGACAAGGCAAGGTGCTCCTGCCATGGCCCCTCACCTCCACGGAGGGTCCCTGCGTGCGCGCGAGACCAGCGGAGAGCACAGGCACAGGGCCTGCCCTCGGAGGGCCATGGCCGCCCCCGCTGCTGGGGTGCGGTGCCCTTTGGGGGGCTGGCCCTGGTGACCTGCCAGGATGCCCGTTCTCTAAAACTCCTTCCCCTCTCCGCTCACATTGCTGCAGCTCAGGGTCCGCTTGACGCTAACGGAAAATCTGCCGTGTGACGGTGGAGTGGCCCAGAACATTGGGCACGTGACTGGGAAGGGGCCAGGCTGAGCTGCGGCTCCCCAGGGAGGGCTGGGAGGGGCGCCCTCGGGCCCGTCGCTCCTCCGAGGTTGGCCTTTGGGCTCCAGGCCCGGCGCCCCGGCTCTCTTGGGAGGACTTGGAAGGCGGAGGCACGCAGGTCCCCCCAGCTTGGAGGGGGTCAGCCCTCAGCTGGCCCGGGCCTGGCAGGGTGGGAAGGGTTCCAGAATTCTAGGCATTTGCTCAAGGAGCAGCTGCAGGGACGGGCTGGGGCCTCGGCGCCCTGCCCCCACCGGGTCCCCAGCCCCCGCCCCGCCCCCAGCCTGTCCCTGCAGCTGCTCCCGGAAACCCGGCACGCAGGAGGCGCTGACCTGTCCCCCAGCCAGCCCTTCAGACCGAGGCCTTCCCAGACCCCGAGGGTTGGGGCTTTCTCCTTTGCAGATCTGTCTGCGTCTCTGGGTTGCCAAGGGCCTGGCTGGGGCTGGAAATAGAAATGCATTCTTTGCATTCATTCACTTAGCAAATATTTACTAAGCACCTCCCATGGGCCGGGCCTGGGCCAGGACTGCGCCCTCTCCTCCTCCTCATCGTCTGTCAGCGAGCAAAACAGACAGACCTGGGCCTGTATGGAATTAGTGCCCGAGTGTGGGAAGACAGAAGAGAAGCAAAAAAGGGAACGCAGGATTCAAGCAGGAGCTCCGGAGGCGCTAAGTGCTGCGTGAAAGCAGGGCGGGCAGAGCAGGCCGCTGCGGAGCCTGTGGTCCCACTCAAGCTCCGGCTGGTCCCCGCCAGCGCGGCCACGCAGGCGGGGACACCTCTCCCACATGTGTTTTCAGGCCCCTTCAGCTGCCGCGGGGAAGACAGACGGTGGCGAGGGTGGCAGGGAACCGGTGGGAGGGTGTTGCGTGATCCAGGGGAGACCGGCGAGGCGGTGGCGTGGGCAGACCCCGGATGTGCTCCACGGAGAGAGCCAGCGGGGTTCCCTGCGAACGCGGAGAACTTGGATCAGATCCGCACACATCCGTGGGGGCTGCTGTAGGGGTGGGAGGCAGGGAGGACCATGGCTCAGCTTCCCGGAGACTGAGTAAGCAGGTCTGCCCGTCTGGCGGGTGCGGGGAGCCGCTGGGAGTCACAGGGACAGTTTGCTGTTGTGACAGATGTGGGTAGGGCTGGGACCTACGCCACAGTCACGGTCACGATCACGCAGCACTTGCATAGCAGCACCACCGAGCCCCGAGGTGTGTGTGGCACCTTCTCAGGGCAGGGCCCGCCCCCTCCGGGCCCCTCCCAGAACCCCCACTGCCACGTAGGGACAGGGTCTGAGAGTGAAGTCGCTTCTGTGGCCAACATCTTGTAATGCAGCAAAAAATGACAAGTTGCAGGTGCCCTTGTCCCCTCCTGCCCCCCCCTCCTGCCACACTCAGGGGGCTGGACCTGTCCTCAGGTGGCAGAAGAAAGGCGCTGAGTGCGTGTGGTGCGTGCGAGCACGTGTGAAGGTGGGAGTGTGGTGTAGGAGTGTGTCGGTTTCTGTGCGTGTCTCACATGTTTGTGTGTGAGTGTTGCAGGTGTGCGCGTAAGTTTATGCGTGTGTTTGGATCGGTTTTAAAAGTGATCAAGTGAACTCATGCGGAAAGAATTCAAGGACAGGAAGGGCTCTGCGGTGCAGACTTGGAGTGTGAGGGTGGGTCCTCAGGGGCAGGGGAGCGACGTGCGTGCGGCAGCAGGGGGGCGGCGTGGACCCCCAGCTGGTGGCCAGCACCCTTCTCCCTGGGACTCACAGACCCACGTCCCTGCCGTGGGTGGAGAAGCTCCTCACTGACCCAGCGGAGGGTGGAGAAGGGCGGCCGGAGGGGGTGGAGGGCAGGAGAGGAAGTGGACATTGTCTGGGTGGGTGGGCATCCGGGGCAGGGAGAGCCCCGTGGGGAGGGCAGCATCCCCACCCCCGGAGCCACTTCCTGTGAGCAGCCTGCTGGGACCTTGGGAAAAAAGTGACCCAAGTACGAGGGGTCAGCTGTGGGCACAGGAGCCTCCACACAAAGTGCGACCTGTGCTCAGTGGTTCAGGGAAGGTCAAGGCTGCATCGAAGGCTGTGAGCTGCGGCTTGGCGGCGGGTTCATGGCTAGCGGGACTCGTCTGGCCAGCCGTTACTTCCTGTGGCCTGGTGGCCCTCTCCCTGCCTAGGCAGCCTGCCTGGATGGCGGTGGGCAGGACGGGAGGTGACGGTGCAGGGTTTCTAAAGGAAAATTGGAGCCTAACATGTGACCTGACAGCAGAGAGCGATGGATCCGGAGACAGCTCTGGACCCTCGAGAAGGCGACCTCAGGTCCAGCCCTGGGACCACCATTACCACTGCCACAGGCACTGCCTCCGCGGCCACCGCCACCCCCTCTGCCACATCAGCGCCCCCTCCGTCACCGTAACCGCCTCTGCCACCACCTCCGCCATCACCCCCACCGTCACTGCCACCGTCACCTCCATGACCACCTCCACCGTCACCTCCACCATCACCAGCACTACCATTATTAACACTGTCCCATTTCTACTGTTTGGGGGGTCATACCAGGTATTTGTTCGCTCCCCATACTTTCTTATCCCAGACGTTAACCTCCCTTTGCTTCTGTCCTGCTGTGCCCCAGGGGGCTGCCCAGCAGGTGGGTGCCTTTGCCCACTGACCCCGTCCCCTCCTAGCTCCAGCCGGGACTTTCAGCCGGTCAGAAGGAGCAGAGGACGCCATGGCAGAAAGCCTGCGGGAAGGGTGCCTGTTCGTCACTGGCCTTTAGCAGCATAGAGGTCACCAGGTGGCCCTTCCCGAGGCCCCAGCCCTCAATCTGGTAACAGTCCCACTTCCCAGACGCCTGCGGCCCAGGGGCGGTCAGGGCTTCTGCTCTCACGGGTCCCCTGACGCCACAGCAGCTCTGGTGGTTTCCCTCTACCCTGCCAACACCTCTGAAAATGCTCTTTTCATTAACAAATCTCTTTCCCCCCTGTAAGTGGGCCATCTGTTTCCTGCCTATTCTGAGATGCCAGTCTCTGGTGTGCCAGGCACAGCACACGCGGTCCCAGCAGCACCTGGACAAAGCCCCCATCTAAGCGTCTGGCAGCACCTGGGCCCAGGGCATCTGGGCTGAGTTCAGGGGCACGGCCTGCCCCCAGGGGTCCACAAGACAGCAAGGGCCTGTACCAGACAGAGCCGAGTCCGGCTCCAGAGGCTGAGGTGGCAAGCGAGCAGGAGGGAGCCTGCTGGAATCGGGCCTGGGTGCAATGGGGACGCACCCATGGCTGGGGGGAGACCCAGAGAGGCCCCTGGAGCCTGGGCACTGAGGCTCGCTGGGCAGGGGCGGGGGCCGGAGAGACTGAGCCCTCTCAGTGGGCAATAGCGCGCCTTCTCCACACAGCGCTGGCTGCCTCTCTCTCTGCTGGGCTGCAGTCTCTCTCTGTGCTGACTTCCCTTCCTGCCCGCCGTCCCCTGCTCCCCCTGCTCCCCCGCCCTGCTCAGGTCTGCGTTTACCTGAGGGGCTCCTGTTTTGCCCTCCCCCCTCCCCACCAGGGTTCTGGCTCTGCCGTCAGTGGGTCATGGCCCTCTAAAGAGAGCAAGCCCTTGGCCCAGGGCCACCGAGCCCAGTCCTCAGCCTCTCCTGTCCCCTGGACTCTGGATGGGAGCCAGGAGGAGGCCATCCAGCCCAGCCCATCTGGAGGGTCCGCGAGAGCGGGGCATGCAGTTTCCACGTGTGGGACTTTGTCATGTACCCGGGCCTGGCTCTTCCCAAAGTGTCCTCATTCCTGAGCCTCGGGGACAGCGGACTTAGCAGAGCAGGGCCTCTGGCTCCAGGACGAGGTGCAGTGTCAGGAAAGGCTGAACATGGCCCCACCGAACAGGTGAAGCCGTAGAGCCCACGCAGGTGGGGGAGGGCTGACCCGGGCTCCGGGCTCTGTGTCCCTTCCTCTGGGCTCGGCCTCACCCTGGCCCACCAGGCCCTGTGGTTTCCTTCCAGATCCTACCCTCGACGTGACCACAACGAGAGTCACTGTTACTCCCCTCAAGGCCCCTGCTGCCAAGCCTTCCCTCCCCCTCCTTCCTCTTTCCCTCCTAAGTGACGATAGTGACAGTAACGACTGAGCTCCGCAGCTCCTGCTGGCCACCAGGCCCGGGCGGCACTTGGGGGCGGCTTTCCCAGAGCTCACCCCTCCCCGTGGAAGCCATGAATTATGCCCCAGAGGGGGAGGTCCCAAGCACCCACCCCAAAGTCATCATTTCTCCAGAATCTCATGCTTTTACTTAAAACAGAATTCATTCACATACGGTATTCTCCTCAGTACCCCGAGATGCTTTACAATACAAAGTGCTCCCGGAGGCTCTGCTCACCTGCCCCAGGGCCTCCGGAGCTGAGCCTTGTGCTGCCAGAAGCTGCT
Source organism: Mungos mungo (assembly GCA_004023785.1). Lineage (NCBI taxonomy): Eukaryota > Metazoa > Chordata > Mammalia > Carnivora > Herpestidae > Mungos > Mungos mungo. The sequence goes on from PISW01006625.1 coordinate 30,254, forward strand.
GATTGGCTCAGGCACCCATGTCAGGGCGACAATGACAGCGGCCAGCTGGCGGGCAGACAGGCCAGCCAGCCTCCGTCTGGTCCTAGCCAGCCCAGGGCCGGGTGGGGACCTGGCTGTCGGAACAAAGGCCTGTTGACCAGGGCAGGAGGACGCCGGCGGCCCCTGGGACCCGCCCACAGAATCACAATGGGCAGCTTGTGCCCGGGCCATCCAATCCTCCTGGGGCCACCCTGGGCCTGGCGCCGCGGACAAGGTGAGCGGGGGCCGGTGGGGGGGCCTGGGACGTGCAGGAGGAAGCTCCGTGTCCTTGGCCAGGCCAGACGCACGTACGGGCCTGCGGGTCAGCTGGGACGGCGTGGGCAGGAGAGTGGCCCCAAAGCCGTCCACGGCCTCGTCCTGGACACAGGAGCGCCCCTGGTCCTGAAGTGGGCATATACCCTAGATCCTCCGGGCGGGCCCAAGCCTCACGCGTTCCCTAACGGGGGTGACAGGTGGGAGAGTCGGTGTCAGACCCTGGCTGTGAATGGAGGGAGGGCCACAGGCCAAGGGATGCAGAAACCTCTAGAAGCTGGAGAAGCGATTCTCTCCCGGAGCCTCCAGAAGGAACGGGGGCCACCCACACCTTGCCTTCAGCTCAGCGAGACCCTGTAGGACCTCCGACCCGGGAGGCTGTACAGGACTAACTCTGTGGGGGAGGCAGCGATGGGAGCCCCTGGGCATTGGGGTCCTGCTCCCCGCGGTGTCACCAGAGGCCCTGACGACCTGGCGGAGCCTGGGACTCTCCACCTGAATCTCCGGGAACACACCTTCCCTGAGGGGCTGGGAGATCCGCTGAGACGGGGCCGCGGGGCCAGCGTGGTGGGACAGTGCCCCTCAGGCCAGGGCCAGCTCCTTCCTCCCCTTGCCGTGGGCCCCAGACACTGGGCTGCCCGCCTGTGTGGGTTAGGGCCTGTCACTGGGGCAGGGGGAGTGGGGAGCCTGTGGGGAGGGCCCGGGTATGCGGGGAGGCGGAGAGGGGAGGCTGGGGAGCCTGGAAAGGGGAGCCGTGTCCCTCCAAGCTGCCCACAGCAGTGGCGTCTGTCACCTGCTCTTACAGCGCCACTGGCCTGCGGCAGAGTGGGGACATTGATCTTCTGGGGCCCAGAGCTGCCCGAGGGCAGGACAGACCCTCTGTGGTGAGCCCAGGAGCCACCAGCCTCTCTCTGTCACCAGGGAACCCAGCAAGGATGAGGGTTTCAGGATGTGAAAGTCTGGCTAGTGGGGACAGCGGGGAGGTGGCAGGGTGTGGGTGGGGTCATGGCGGACAGCTGGGCCGAGGGGCTGGACACAGTGCCAAGGGAAGGAAACCACCAAGGGCCCGTCTGGCACAGAGGGGGGGTGCAGGGGCAGAGCCAGGGGGCGGTCAGGGCCGGGGGGTGGTACACAGCTGGACCCCACACGGGGCCCCCCGACCAGGAAGGGGGTGATGTCCAGGTGGAGAGAGCCGCTTCCTGGAATCTTCCCATCTCTGCCAGCATCCCGGGGCCACCACCCAGGGCAGCACACAGCACTGGCCTGGAACAGTCCGGAACAAGGTGTCGGCAGGCCCCGCCCCCCTGGAGGCCCTAGAGCAGGAGCCGTGCCGCCTCCCTCCTCCACCCTCACGTGGCTTCTCTCGGTGTCTGTGTGTCCTTTTCTGTCTCTGTCAAGGACACTCTCACTGGCTTGAGTGCCTGCGCTAACCCGGCCTGGCCTCACGTGACCTGGTCATGCCCGCAAAGGCTCTGTTCCCCAGTAAGGTCCCTCCCACGGGAACGGGGGTCGGGACGCGGACATGTCTCTTTGGGGGACAAAATCCAGGCCACAGCACCAACCACACACCACAGAACGGAGCACAGACGGCCGCAGGCCCGCCCTGGGGCGCACGCCTGGGGGCACTGGGAGGGCCGGTCCGTGAGGCCGCGCCCCTCTGTGGACCAAGCTGGCCCTGGAAGTCTTCCCTGTGCTCCCGCTGGTGGGGCTGGGCCGGCTCCCAGCCTGAGGCTCTCCGACCCCAACCAGGAGGGCGGGCCAGAGTCACAAGCTGGGGCCAGCCTGAGCCGAAGGGGGCTCTTGGTGACCTTATGGGACACCAAGTGAACCTATGGCAACTTCAGCCTCAAAGCAGCCAGCACAGGGCCCGCACGCCGGTGGCAGGGGAGTCGGGGGCAGGCATGGGGACACGCGGGGCGGCCCCTCCAGCTCGGGTCTCCTACCCTGTCGCACAGGAAGGTGGACACAGACACTCACGTCCAGAATGAACCGCAGGCGGAGCCCGTACTGGGGGGCAGACGTGTGCATGTGCTTGTGGACACGTGCGCAGCCCTGTGACACGTGCTGGGGACAGTCCCCCACCCCCGCCCCTTCCTACCCCCTCTCAAAGTGCGAAGGTCAGCCACTGGGCAGAGGCCTGGCCATGGCAGGGGGGGACTGTCCTGCTTTGGGAGCAGCGTCCGGCCCCGTGGAGCCTGACCGGGTGTCCACTGGCTGAGTGAGGCCGGAGGAGTTTCCGGAGCGAAGGGCGGAGCCGTCAAGGCCGTGGGAGCCGGGCCCGTGGAGCCGGCCTGCTGGTGGCTCCCACACGGGCGACTTGGGACCTGTGTGACGGCCAAGGCAGGCGGGAGCCTTGGAGTCGGGGGTGTCGCCTGCCTGCCCAGCCAACCCTGCGGGCCGAGGCTTCTCCGGCTCCTTTCCATGGGAGGGCACGACCCTGGGAGCTGGGGCTTCATAAGGAGCGTTCCCTGGAGACGGGGTGCTGGGTGGGGGCCCGGGAGTCTTTGGGAAGAGGCCGGGGCGGGGCCGCCGAGGACAGGCCCCCGAGCCTTGTGAAAGGCCAGGTGGGTCTGCCTCTGGCCCCGGGCGTTCTCCTAGAACTTGGCTGGCAGCCAGAGGACAGCAGAGAGAATCTCACCACCGAGACTGCCCAGGCCCTGCAGCCCCCTGTGCCCCACAGAGACCCCTGCACCCAGTCCCAGAGCGAGCTGCAGAGCCCCGGGGGCGCCAGGCGCTCCCCTAAGCAACAAACTGATGAGCCCACGGCCCAAGAGGCTCACCCCCACCCCCACTCTCCTGGGGCCCTCGGGGAAGGAAGGGCTACCCCTCAGCCAACCAGAGACTCAGGCCTCGTGCACCTGGAACTCTGGGGTGTCTGCCCTGGGTTCCCTCGGCCTCTCCTGGGAGACCCAGGGGGCTCCTTCATTGAGATCTGCTCCCCAGACTCCCCGGAGGCCCGGGGTGAGCACATGCCTGTGTGTCCCCAGGGACAGCACGCCCGTCCCGCCAGGGCACCGAGGCCGAGGTGGGAGGCCTCCTCACGCTGGGAGGGAGCGAGGACCCCATCCGGGTGCCTCCCGGGGTGCGGGCGTCCCCGTCGGCTCTTCCACCGCCAGCCCGGTCACCCCCTGCAAAGCCGGGCAGCCCCACTGGTCCCAGGGCGCGGGCACCGACCCCAAGGCCTTCCCCAGCTACTCCGCGGTGGGGGCTGGAAGCCCAGCACGGGGGCCAGCATTTGTGCCCACACACCCTCCCTGTCCCCGGGCAGCCCTCCCCGGAGGCCTCGGCCGTGAGTCACCGGCCCTGCCCTGGGCTCAGGCAGCGGCGGCCTCACCCGCTCAGACTTCGGAGGCCGCACCCCGGGGAAGTGGGGCACCCACCCAGCCTGCAGTCGGAGCGGGTTGGGGTGGGGGAATGGCGACGGGTCCTGCTCCTGGGCCCTGCCCCCCCCCCCACCCGAGTCATCCGGACTGTGGCCCTCAGCATGGCAGCAGGCTCGCAGGCCTCCATCGGCGGGGCCTGCAGGCCGTAGGCAAGTCGTGACAGCGGACCGTCCAGCCAGGACTCGGGATGTGCGGCTCCATCCCCAGTGACTCAGCTGTTAGGTTCCAGGCCTGGGGTGGCCAGTCCCCCTGCCCTGCTGTCCCGGAAGAACTGGACGGCCGCTGTCCCTCACCAAGGCAGACCTTCCTGACGTAGAGCTACCCACGAGTCACAGGGCAGGGGAGGGGCCAGCAGGGCTGGGGGTCAGCAGGGAAAGGAAAGGACTCTTGGGGTCTGCGGTGCTGGATGGGGCCAGGACAGCCCCCCACAATCACACATGAGCCCCCGGGAGTGGAGGTGACAGCCACCCACCTTCCTGTCCTGGCCCTGCCCAGACCAAGCTTGCCTTGGGCCAGCCACCACCTGCTGTCCTGCTCTGGTCCTGAGACACCAGGACGGGCCAGTTGGATGAGCTCATGTTCAAGACAGGGGACTGCCCTTCCTGCTCTCCCGGCCTCGTGGGCTGAACAGTGGCTCGGGGACAGACGGCTCCCCAGCCCTGTGAATGTGACCTTAAGGGGAACAAGGGCCTTTGCAGACGTGATTAAGGTAAGGCTCGAGATGAGATCGTCCTGGCTGGTGGGGAGGGGACGTAAATCCACTGACCAGAAAGCACATGCAGACTCACCGGGAACAGGCGGGGGTCGGAGTGGTGTGTGGTCTACAAGCCGGGGAGAACCGCCAGCTGTGGGCGAGGCCCCGAGGCCGGGAGACGGCACGGAGCAGACCCCCTCCCCGGAGCCCTCAGAAGGACACAGCCCTGCCCACACCATGGTTTTAGCCTCCTGGCCCCCAGAGTCAGAAGGGAGGGAGAGGGTGGGCTTCCGTGGACCCCCCCCACTGTGCGTGCTGGCTTGTTACGGCTGGTCCAGGAAACAGGTCGCAGCCTGCGCCCGTCCTCGGTGGCCGGAGCGGCTGGGGTGCGGTACGGCACGGCAGGGCCTCGGACACCCAGTCCCAGGGCCCTTGGGACGGCACGGCAGGAAGTGGGCCGGGCATGGCCCCAGCCGCTCCCCAAACCAACAACGCTGGCCCCTCGCAAAGCCTGCCTAGGAGGAGCCGCTGACATGGGGGGCTTCTCGGCAACGGCATCCCCCCCACCCCCGGCCCATGGAGTGCGAGCTTCCGGCCGGAGGGCAGAGCCCGAGAAACCCTGGAGCCCCGTGTCAGCCTCTGGCACTGGGCCCCTGGAAAGTGGACGACGGGGCTCTGAAATCGATGGGCCCTGAGTAGGGGATCGGAATGATCCTTCCTGGTGGGGGCTCCCAAACTGTTTCCCTGCAAGGGTGGGACCCCCAAGAACCCCTCCAACTGGATTCTTGGATTTTTTTTTAAGTTTATTTATTTTGAGAGAGAGAGAGAGAGAGAGAATTCTAAGCAGGCTCAGTACTGCCAGCAGACAGCCAGATGCAGGGCCCAAATTCACAAAACCATGAGATCAAGAACTGAGTTGAATGGAAACCAACTTGACAATAAACAATTAACAAAAGAAAGAAAAAACAAAGACCCGAGTTGAGAGCAAGAGTTGGATGCTTACCCAACGGAGCCGCCGGATTCTTAGGTTTTCCGAGGGGAGCGGACAGGGAGCAGTGCTCCTCGTGAGCGCGGACGCGGCAGGCTGGAGCTGCAGGTGGGCACATGAGGCCAGGAGACTGGCGTCCTTGTGCTTCGCACCCTGCCTGCTCTCTGTACCACGGACGGCACACGGCGTCTGGCCTCCAGGCAGCCGAGGCATGGCAGGGCGGACGGGATCTCCCACCTGGGGCTGAGGACACAGGACAGCATGTGCTGGAGCAGTGGTGGCCCTGAGGCCAGCGGATGAGCTCTGGGTGAACATGGGTTTTTCCTGGCTCGCTTCCTGTAAAAGGAAGCATTTTGAGTGGGTAAACTGAGGCACCCCCGGCATGCCCAGGGCATTGGGCTGAGGAGAAGAGAGTGGACAGGCCAGAGCTGTGGGGAGGGGAATTTGAGCTGCCGTGGGTGGCCCCTCGCAGGAGGCGTAGGGGTCACCCGTTGCCAGGACGCGCCCTGGAAGGTAATAGGACACAGGGTTAGGGGACATCGGGGGACACCTTCTCAGAAGGCTTTTTGCAAGGATACAGTGTCAGATCTGTGAGGTGACACTCTTCCCGGCCCCAGAGCGGCAGGGGCGGTGACAGGGAAGGGCTGGGAAGGTCACACGTGGCAGTGGGCTCACACGGCTCGGTCCAAGCCCGGCTTGAGCCAGAGCCTCCGCGGGCCACCAAAGAGAAGGTGTCAGGAAGCGGACGATTTCTCCGTGAGCTTTAGTCCCTGTGATTTTCAGGAGGGTCCTCGGAGGACGCTTTCATCTCAGTGAAATTGCAGGCTCGCCGCGGTGGCCAGGGCCCCTGCCAAGTCCCTTCATTAGCCAGAGGCCTCTGGTGGCGGTGGGGGGGCAAGCCGCTCCTCAGCGGGGCCCGCTCAGGAGGGAACGCGGCTTCCGCTCCTCCTCCCAGGCCCCGACCCCGGGATGCTTGCATCATGGAAACTGCTTCTAGAAACCCCGTTGCCTGAGCTGCCCGGCTCTCTGGGAGACAGGGATGCCAGCTCAGCGGGCAGCCCCCCCGGCGAACGTGCGCCTGCCTCTCCCCCGGGACTCCCCTGGCTCCGCAGGGCTGGTGACCAAGAGCTGTGACGTCACCGTCACCCTATGAGGCTGCCAGGCACCCCGCGTGAAGGCCCCACCCCCACCCCCGGCCAGCTCGGCTCTGACGCAAATCAAAAGCTTCACTTTCCAAGTGGCAGCCGGCACGGGGGGTGGGGGGCAGAGGGCTCCAGCGGGCCTGGCATTTGAGACAATCAGCCGTTCTTTCAAGGGCGGGCAGTGTGGCACGTGGGGCTCCCCGGAGGTCAGGAAGGGCCTGGCAAGGTCAGCCTCATGGGGGCTCAGGCACCATCTGTCAGGCCATCTCCCGCCCCACGTCCCCAGTGGGGGGCTGCCCGGGGTCCTTGGGCTCTGGGCAGGGCTATCTGCCTGGAGTGGCGTGGGGAGCACGGGAGGAAGTCAGGCAGATGGGCCCACCCCGGGGCACGTGGGGGCAGGGGACCTGGAGGCCTCCGTAGCCGTCACAGCTGCACGGCCTGGCTCTCCTTGGGTCCCCAGGGGCTGGTGTGGCCTCACCTTTCAGATCCTTCCCAGAGCAGTTGGCAGACATGTGACACGTGTCCAGGGCTCCTCCCAGGAGTGTGGGGAGCTGGGCTCGGAGGTCACGAGGACCCGGGGTGCCCCTTCCAGGCACCTCTGGATGAGAGCCACCAGGGGACCCCGAACTGCCCTGGGAGAGGCCGGCCTGCCCGAGTGTTAAAGACACAGGCACAAGATCACATCACATACTCACACACGCGCACACACGCGCTCGCCACAACACACGCACACACAGATGCAGGTGAGTGTGAGCACACACGTGCGTGTCCCCACACCCCCACACAGAGTACAGATAGGCACGTGTACACACGTGTGCAACATGGCCACAGTTCCACACACATGCAGCAGACGTGCACACATGCACACACAGGTGCACACTTACACGTGGGCACGCACTCATACATGACACACACGGGGCACACACGCACACATGAGCACACACTCACACGTTCACATGTGGGCACACACAGCTCACACATTCACGGTGCATACGTTCAAACATGAGCACACATGTGTGCACACTCACACATGACACGCACAGGCACACACGCACACACATCTGCACACACTCACACGTGGGCACATACTCACACATGGGCATGCACACACTCACACGTGGGCACACACTCACACATAACACACAAGGGCACACACGCCTAGGCACACACGCACACACACCTGTACACACTCACACATGGGCATACACTCACGTGCACACACTCACACGTGGGTACACTCACACGTGGGCACACACGCCTCGTGGGTTTGGTTCCTGTCCACGTTCACACGAGCACTTGCTGTGAGTGACAGGGCTCCTGGCAGGATTTGACCGCTTCTTCCACGAAACGAGGACCCTCTCCTCATTCCTGCCCTCAGGACACCTCGCAGTCAGCACCACGGCCCTCCAGCCTGGACTTGATGGCCACGGAAGGACAGAATACCCGGGGGCTGAGGGTAGCCACCTGGGAAGGTGACAGTGACACGGCAGCGAGGTGTCCAGGCGGAGGACGAGCCAGAAGCTGATCCCAGGGCTACCGCGAGGGCACGTCTGCCCTGGACCGGCACCTGGGCCGGAAAGCACACGCTCCCGACACTCTGGACCCGCCACCGGCCAACAACCCCCGGTGGCAGAGGAGTCTGTGGGGCAGGTGTGGGCCGTGGGGCAGGGGCGGGCCGTGGGGCAGGGACGAGCCGTGGGGCAGGGGCGGGCCGTGGGGCAGGGGTGAGCCGTGGGGCAGGGGGGGGCCGTGGGGTTGTGGGCTGTGGCGGTGCAGGCCGTGGGGCAGGGACGAGCCGTGGGGCAGGGGCGGGCCATGGGGCAGGGGTGAGCCGTGGGGCAGGGGCGGGCCGTGGGGTTGTGGGCTGTGGCGGTGCAGGCCGTGGGGCAGAGGTGTGCTGTGTGGTGTATGGAGAAGGACCCCGTTGCACAGCCGGAGCTCACCCTGGGGGTCACACTGTGGGATGTAGGTCGCAGCAGCCCCTCTCCTCTTGGTCACTGCTGATGCCACCCATGTGGGTGGCCCTCGGAGGGGACCCCTTCCCCTGGAAGGGACTGGGGGGAGTGTGGCCTGCACTGGGCTGCCCGAGGCCTGAAATGTCTGGCGCCAGCACCAGGGCCCGTGGGTGTGCTGGGAGGCCGGCTTTCTCCATCCGGTCCACGGGGGAGACGCAGCTGCCGCACTGGGGGACAAGGTCTGGGTCCCTGCGGCCTGTGCACGGCCGCCAGCCCCATCTCGAAATCACGGCCGCGGGAAACCGGGTCACTCACGAGGTCAAGAGCTGGTGAACACTGACTCTAAACACTAAATCTGCCTGCTTGTCGCTGCCATTGCTCCCTCCTGACCTGCACCACAATCCTGCCACACTGTTCTAGATGTTTCTACCAGCCGTCCCACGCAGCTCTGGGCCCTTCTCCACACGGATAGTCGAGATACAGGCACAGACCTAACGGGGACTGCTGGCGGAAATGTCCAGAACAGCGTGGCAGGATGGCAGCGGGGCTGAGAAAGGGAGCCGTCGGAGCTCTGTGCCAAGAGACACATGGGCAGGTGGGTCTTGCTGGAGACCTTCAGGCTAGCGGGCACTTCTGGAGTGGGGCCCTGATCCGGATCTGGGTGGACCTGCACACCTTCCCGGGCCACCCCATGTGCCCAGGCCAGCAGGGCAGAGCCCCCCGGGGCGGGCGGCCCACCTGGCCCCGGTGCCCCCGGCTCCCCGGGGTGGGGGGAGCTGTTCTCGGCAGGCAGGCCCCTCCCTCGGCCTCCCTTCTGCGGCCCTCTTTCCGCTCTCCAGGCTGAAGCTGGCCTCTGCGCTGTTCTGTTGTAGTACCTAAACTGGCACAGCCGCATCAGCCGGGCCGTGAGCTGGTGGTCACTCTCCAAGTGGCCAAGCGGTCGGCTGTCATGTGCAAGTGGGGACCAGGCCGGGGGGAGGGAGGAGCCTAATGGGGGCTCCCCAGGCCCAGCAATGGCACCCCAAGAATGGGAGGACCCCCTCCTCACCCCACTTCTGGTCTTCCAGACGGAAAGGCTGGCAGGAGGGGCTCAGCGTGCCAGCCGCCCCCACCCTCCCCTCCCTCTGGAGACCCAGGCGCCCAGCCCTGCGCCCCCCCAACTGAGGGGCCGTTTCTTCCGTTCCTTCTGGCCCAGCGGCCAAGCTGCCAGAGTCCGTTTTCCTGCCCGCTCCCCATGGAGCCACAGTGGCAGTGTCCCAGGGTCAGCATCCGCACACTCTCCAAGCTGCCCTTCAGTGTATAAGACTCAATATTTGCTCTTCCACTGAGAAAACAGTCAGAGGTTTTCCTTTAAGTGGCGTGTACACACCGGTGCCCTTCAACGCACAGGCCGCTCTTTCTAAACCGGGAGCGAGGAAGCCTGGCCGGCGTCTGCCTCCCATGTTGTCCCCGCCAGCCTGAATGTTCTAGAAGCCAGGGCGCCTGGGGAAGGGAGTGCAGCAGGAGCCCCTGGCCTGACCCCAACGCCAGGAGGAGGTAGACGTGGTAATTCTGAGCCACAGGCATCCCAGACGGGCCCCGGTCCTCGCCCCAGACCTGACCCCAATCCCAGCCGCAGGCCTCACCTCTGGGTATCCCAGCCGGGCCCCAGTCCTCGCCCCAGACCTGACCCCAATCCCAGCCGCAGGCCTCACCTCTGGGCATCCCAGCCAGGCCCCGGTCCTGACCCCGGTCCTGGCCCTGCTCCTGACCCCAGTCCTGGCCCCAGTCCTGGCCCACAGGCTTCACCTCCGGGCGTCCCAGTTGGGCCCCTGTCCTGGCCCACAGGCTTACCACCAGCCCACAAAGAGGCCTTGGTCTGAAAGGGAGCGTTTCTGGGGAGCCCTGCTCACCCCCTCCAGGCCCCAGCTCCCTAACTGTGGAAGAGGAGGCCTCGCTTCCTTACACGGCGGCTGCGGCCGGCCTGTGGAGCCTCTGGTGTGCACCTCTCCAGAGCGAGCCTGGTGCGGGGGCTCACGCGGCCACGTGGGGGTGGTTGTGCCACAGGGATCGGCAGGTGCTCCTCGTCTGGGCCGTGTCTGGGAGCTGGTACCAGCTCATCGTCGGCTCTGGTCCCAGGAACCGCTCTCGAGCCTGAGCTGAATCATGGCCTAGAAGGACATGGTGTCGGACGCCAGCGCACAGTAGGCCCTTTCTGACAGCTGTGCCTAAATACACACCACAAACAAATGAACAGCGACACCAATCACTGGGCCCGTGCTCACTCTGGCCTCCCCGGACCCCCTTCCCTGAGCGCGGGCACACCCCGGGAAGGCCACGCAGGCGCCAGCAGGCTGCCCGCCTCTCTGGTGACCTCTGCACCGAAGCCCCCTGCATCTGTGGGCTCCCGGCGGTCCCGGAAGTGACGCGTGGGTCCACACAGCCTTGCTGCCTAAGTGCTGATGCCTGGGGTCCCTCCGACCTAGACGGACTCGCTCCTGGGGCCCCGGCCCCCACCAGAGCCCTTCTGCTTGCGAGCCCTTGTCCTCTTCAGGAGTGGCTCCTGCAGCCATCAGACCACCTTCTGGTGGGCAGGGCACGGGATGTGGGACCCTGTAGGTCCCAGGTCCCACGGCAAGGGAAGGTGCTGGGCTGTCCGAGCCCCTGGGGCCTCATTCAGCCCATTGGGTCACCCTGCTGGGCCCAGATATCCTGTTTCTGGGAGACAATTCTGTGAGTCACCTCGAGGACCGGGGTAGAAGCGCCTGCTGCCTGCCTGGGGCTGTGGACCAGGTCTGCCCTCAGGCTGGGGACAGATTTCCTCCGGCCCCTGGGGGTGTGAGCTGCCCTGGGCCGGGTGGCAGAAGGCAGTTCCTTGTTTCCTTTTCCACAGCAGGAGCAGAGGTTTAGGTAGCAGACGGCCTGAGCGGTGGTGGAGGGACACGTGGTCGGCCCCGTGGCAGCCCCGTGGCCCTGTGTGAAGCAAGTGGTGGCCGTGCAGACAACTGGGGCATTTTCCTAAGGAAACACTCAGGTCCGATCACATGCCTGTGAGTGTGTGGGGGCTCCCTTCCCTTTCTCCTGCTAGAAAGCTCTCCTGCACCTGGAGGCCCTCCCGGCCAGGCTCTCCCTTCTTATTTCTGCCCCCCTTCTTCCTTCAGGAAGCAGCCTGCCCCTCCCCCTCCTGCTCACTCCCCTTGGGTCTCCAGCCCCCAGGGGAGCCCTGTCAAGGGTCTGCTGACATCCGGCCACCCTGTCGGCCCGGAGGACTCCTCTCTACCTGTCTGGAGGACAGGGCCACTTCCTGAGAAGTGTCCCTCTGCGTTCCACACCCTGCAGGGAGTGCCTGGCGGGGGGCAGGCAAGCCTCGGGTGGAGGACGTGGGGCCTCCACGGTCCACAGAGGTTTCTGGCTGGAGTCCCCTCTGTCCTCCAATGGGCAGTCCCCCATGTCCACCTTGAGCTGAGTCGGGCCAAGAGACAGCAGAATGAGAAGCCCAGAGAACGCTCTAGGCGGGCCTTCCAGGGACAGGGAGCCGGCAGCCTCTGCCTCGGGAGGCCCTGGGGAGGCTGCCAGAGGCCGCGCCGGTGTGAATCCCGGCTCCCGAGGCAGCGGCCCGCCGCTGAGGCTGCCCCAGCCGCCACCGGCCCTTGCGCACGTTCCGTTTGCCTCCGCCTCCTGGCCTGCCACGGACGGGTCCTCGACACACTGACATGGGCACTCAGCAGCCTGGGCCAGGACACAGCCCGAGTGGCACCTTCCTGCCCTGGGATCTCCCCATCCCACGGTCCTGTGGCACCCAGGCCGCGTCGAGTGGGCAGGAGAGCCGTCCCTCCCTGGGTCATCCATGCCCTCTGGGGGCCTCGTCCGCTCTCGGTTTTAGGGGGAGAGTGGAGCCTGCAGAACTCTCTGGTACCTTAGGGAAGACGAAGGCCTCTGGGGTCTGAGTCCCAGCAGCCACCAAGGACCGCCTAGGCACCTCCCCCAGCCCCTCCACGCAGCTCACCCCCATCCCAGCCATCTCCTACCAAGGAACTTCTTACCCGCCCCCCCACACCCCTGCACAAGCTCAATGGCTGGCACCGCAGGCCTCCCCCTCCCTCCAGGACCCAACCGGGAAGTCAGGAGAAGTTGGCCCTGCACCAACCAAGACGTGATCCCAGAAGCCCAGGCTCAGCCCCACTGACTCGTCAGAGGAGCGGACTTCCCGCCCCCCTGGTCCCCACGTGGCTCACACCCCTGGCAGCCAGAGCTCAGGGAGAAGCGCGAGGCCCCCCTGCTGGCCCAGAGTCCTGCCTACGGCCCTACGGGCCTGGACATCTGCGAGGCCGGCGACGGGTGTGGGCACAGGCAGACAGAGGGCGTCAGGGCCCTGGGGCGCTTCGTGGGGCGGCAGGGGTAGGACGTCGTGCCTCCGTTTTAAGTCCTGTATGGATTTTCCTGCAAAGTAGCAAAAAGTGCAGAGCATCACAACCTCGACGGGGGGAGGTCATCTCCGCGGCCAAGACTGGGGGAGCGCCGCTAGCCCAGGCGCACCATGGGCCTGACTGGCGGAATCCTGCCGGGGCCGGGGGCTGACGGGGGTGTGGAGAGCCCTGGCCTGGCCCAGGGCTCTGCATGCTGTTTCTGGAAAGAGCCAGGGAGTAAATATTTAGGCTCCGTGGCCACGAGGTCTCGGCCGCACTGTCTGTTGCAAAAGTCACAGCAGACGAGACGCCAAGAAGTGGGCGTGGCCGTGCCACATCAAACTTTATTTATGGACGCGAAATTTGACTTCTCCGCAATCTCCACAGGTCATCTTCCCCTCCCCCACCCCAGCCATTTAATAATATTAAAACTGGGGCACCTGGGTTCCTCGGTCGGTTGAGCATCTGACTTTGGCTCAGGTCCTGATCTCACGGTTCATGAGTTCGAGGCCCACGTGGGGCTCTGTGCTGACAGCAAGGAGCCTGCTTTGGATTCCGTGTCTCCCTCCCTCTCTCTGCTCCTGTCAAAATAAACAAATACACTTAAAAATAACTAAATAAATAAGATGCTAAAACCCTTCTTGCCGGGGGCCAGACACAAACAGGTGCGGCGTGGGCCGTGGCCACAAAGCCTGTGGGCAGAGCGCAGACTTGAGTTCAATGCTCTCGACTAGGGGAGGCGACCGATCCAGAGGCAGGGGCCTTGCCAGCCCACAACCGCAGTGGCAGAGACTGGCCTGAGGCCCAGATACACCTGCTGCTTCTGTTTTCTGGGGTTCTGGGTGTGGGAGGGGTTGGGAGTGGCTGTGTGACACCCTCCGGACCTCAGCAGCACCCTGGTCCTTGGGCAGCAGCAACCGTCCGACTCTGAGCGGTTCTGCAGGCAGCACGTCTCAGAACCAGCGTCCGAGGACCCCGGAGGCCCGCTCGGCCACCCCGGGCCGACCACACGTAGGACCGCCTCCAGGCAGGTGCGCTGGCCCGGGGGCGGGTGCCCAGGGGGAACGCCGGGGGCATCCCTGGACTCGAGGAGGAGGGGCTCCTCTGGGGTCTTGATGTTGGACCAACACGCAGGCCTTGGGGGGCTGCGGCCAGGGCCCCCCTCCAGGGAGCCGAAGGAGCCCCACCTGCAGAGAGAGAGGAAGAGCCCCCACCGGGACCGGAGTGGGACGGAGAGTGCAGGTGGGAACACCAGTGCAGGGCTCCCAGCAAATTCCGTTGTACTTGATGCTATTTTGAGCTTGAAGCTATTTTGCTTTCTCCACGCCCCCCCCCACACCTGGGAGAGCAGATGACTCTCAGGGTGCACCCAGTGTGGACCCCCCCTGGAGTGCCTCCGGCAGAGCCTGGAGCACGCGCCGGCCTTGCCCCTGCACGTGGCCAGAGCCGCGCAGACGCCATCCCCTCACACCCGAGCCTCCTCCCGGTGCCTCTGTGGCCCCAGGCCCCGCCCTGCGTCAGCCCCTCCAGCGGGTCCCCGAGCCCCACATGGCACCCTCAGCTGAGGCTGTGGAACTGGCAGGTGCGCCGGAATATTCCCAAGGCCCTGGAGCCTGTCAGAGACTGTGCGTGTGATAAAAATCCCCAAATGTCCCGGACAGGAAGCCGGTCTAGCCCTCAGGCTTCCCCTGCCGACGGCCGCCTCCAGCCCGGCCACCGCACAGCCGCAGACCCGGGCTGTTCCGCAAACGCCCAGGTCGTCCTGGGCAGAGACACGAACAAGAGGTGAGTTCTCTCGATTCAAGTGCGCTTTCTCCGAGGCCGTGCCCTGTGCTGCCTCCGAGGGGAGCCGGCAAGACTGAAGAGAGGGGAGGTCCAGCCAGCTCGGTGTGGACCCTGCAGCCCCGTGGACAGTCAGGGACCGCAGCATCCTGGGTTATGGGGCCGGTTAGGGGGCTCCCATTGGGAAGGGCTGGCCGGGTCGGGAGCTGGCTGTGCAGGTCGTGTTGATGGGACACGGTGGCTGTTGCCCGTGAATGAAGGGGATAAGAGGGTGGCCTCTCTCACCCTCTCTGGGGAAACTGAGGCAGGTGCCTGGGTGACACATGGCACTGTCCAGACTCCGGCTCCCACTGTCAGGCTTTCAGGCAAGCCCTGGGGAAGACTGGGAACGGATCATTTTGGAATGTGAGCCGTGTGAGTTCCCCCCCCTTTTTTTTTTTAAAGTTTATTTATTTTGAGAGACAGAGAGAACCAGTGGGGGAGGGGCAGAGAGAGAGGGAGACACAGAATCTGAAGCAGCTCCAGGCTCCAAGCTGTCAGCACAGAGCCCGATGCAGAGCTCGAATCCATGAACCGCGAGATCATGACCTGAGCCGAAGTCGACGCTTAGCCCGATCACCCACCTGGGCCGATGTGTGCACACACAAAGGTCAAGTCCCAAAAGGCAGAGCCTAGAGGCTGGTTCCAGGAGAAGTTGGAGCCGCCACTGGGAACTGTCGGGCACAGACCTTGAAGCCTGGCGTGGCGGGCTCCTCCTTCCCACATCCCTGCCTGACGTGCGGAATATTCCGGAGAGCACTTGGCCGGGCAGGGAGCCATCAACCCCGCGGCTGAGCCTGCGTGTGGGTGAGGCCTGGCCCTCTCTGAGCCATCCTGAAATGCCTCGAGGAGAAAGGCGTGTTTAGATGTCAGTTTTTCTCAATTCTACGTGAAAAATTGTCTAGCATTGTAGTGTTCAGTACATGTCCGCATGTGTGTGTAGACCTCGCGTGTATACAGTGAATCAAACTGATTAGCAAACACGTATTCCACCATAATTGTGAAAGTGTCCCCCCCGTAAGGACTGTGCTTTAAAGTACCTGAAAAAAAGTTAATAAAAGGTTTGACTTCTCTGGCACATTAACTGAATGGAGGAACGGTCTGGAAACGGGAGGAACCCGCACCACCTCAGGGTATCACCCCCAAACTCACCTCTGCCCTCCTTCCCCTCCTGTTTTCTCCCCTCCCCTGCCCCCCTGCTGTCAGGGCTCAGCCTGCGGGGGAGGATCGGGTCCCTGGGAGTCCGGGACTAGCCATTCCTGTCAGTCCAGGATGAAGAGGTCACAGGGCTTTAATGCTGAAACCAGGGCTCCTGGTCACCCAAGCTGGGGGACAGTCACGCTCTGGGACCAGCAAAGGATGTGGCCACTCTGGGTGGGATTCTGATAAAGGGCCTGGACTGTGGGGTCCTGGCTTCCCTGACTGTGCCTGCACCCTGGCCCCCCTCTCCGGCCGAGGGAGGCTGGTGGGCCAAGCCCTGGCCAGATCCTCACGCCCAAAGGGCAGGAGAAGGACGCAGGGGGCACCTGTCCTCCTGTGAGCGTGGAGCCTGCCGTCCTCCGCGCTAGCCCGCGACGTTACCTGCCGAAGAGCTGATCATTAGTCACCGGCGTGACCCAGGCGCGGCTCCCCCTTCCCACCTCATGGCTCGCATCTCACCCCACACTCCGCGCACCTCCTTCCCTCCTGGGGGCTGAGATGCCGGCGCGCTGAGTCACGGCTGCTTGAGCAGGACCGAGGGGCCGGCGGCCGGAGGGGAGGCTCGGGGCCAGTGCGCAGAGGCCCGCTGAGGCCCGTGGAGGGGGCAGCCGCGAACTCGCGACAACCCTTTTATCCTGACTTCGAGAACAATGCAGAGTCATTCATACGGAATTTGAAAATTAAGAAAATTGTGAGAAGCAGAAGGAAGAAAACGCACTCAATTCACCACACAGTGATCGCCATCATTGTTTTTGGAATGTTTCCTTCCCGCCCTACCTGTTTCTGTGCGTTTTAAAAACAGAATTTAGGGTGTGTGTGCGTGTGCGCATGTGTGTGCATGTGAGAGTGTGGGTGTGGATGAGTGAGCGTGTGTGTGTGTGAGTGTGCACACGTATGTGCCTGTACACGTGTGAGTGTGTATGTGAGCGTGCACGTGTGCACGTGTGAGTATGTGAGCGTGTGTGTGTGAGGGTGCACATGCGTGTATGCATGCATGTGTGCATGTGTGTATGTATGAGTGTGTATGTGTTCATATGTGTGAGTGTGCACATGCATGTATGGGTGTACCTGTGAGACTTGTATGTGTTCGTGTGTGTGTGCATGAATGTGTGTGTGCACATGTGAGCATGAGTGTGTATGTGTGTGCGTGCATGTGTGCGCGTGTATGTGAGTGTGTGCATGCATGTGTATGTGCGTGTGTGTGCACACACAGGTGTGTGTTTACATGAGTGTGTCTTCTTCGAGTGTGGATTTATGTTTGCTTGGGGTTAGATCTGTCTGCAGAGCTGATGGATTTAACCACTTTTCCGTATTTTCCACATTCTTGCTGCCCCAGGGTCCGAGGGTCCCTGGCTGGGACGGGCGGCCCTCCCCGGGCTAACCAGCCCCCAGAGACACCAGGGCTCACACACAGACTAAACAACCCGCATCCGTAGCCCCAACCCCCTCCTGACCTAACTCCCACACCCCAGGGCCCCTGGACGCCCCCACCCGGGATCAACCCCGGGGCAGGAACCGGGCAACACGAGGCCACCTCTGTGGCTCAGAACCTGCCAGAATGACTCAAAGTGGCCCGTCCTCCACTGGTTCTCCTGCCTTGCCTTTCCTGCAGAAAACCCAGCCTTCCCCCTGCTTCTGCCCCTGACCCAGCCGGGGGCTCCCCACGTGGCCCCACGTGGTGTGGCGGCCCCCCGTCTTGTACATAAGAAGACATCTTCTTCCAACGGCATTGGCCCCTCTGGTTCTCACCTCTGTAAATGAACTCCTGGTACAACTTTAATACAGTAAGTGCGTGCGCAGCCGCCTGCTGCTGCCCAACATTGTAACAAGGGTATTTTCCAAGGCCGTTACTGTTCTTTTTCAATGTGATTTGTAATGAGTGTGTGATACCCTCTCCCATGGATATACCAAAGTCTCTCCCTCTTTTGCTGTCTTTGGTTTGCTTCTATTTATTTTTAATTACCCTGAGAGGAACATTTTTGTGCATCGATATTTCCCCATGTTTTGGGACCTTGCCCTAAGTCAGATGATCAGAAATAGGAGCCCTGGATCCAAGGGACATTTTCAGGTGAGACATTCATGCTGACAGTGACCTCCAACGTGGCCTGGGTGTTGGTTGGAACCGTGTCAGCCCTGAGCATGGTCAGTTCTATGAAATTCACCAGCTCGACAGGGAAAACGAGGTGTTTGCATCTAACCACTGGCAAGGTCGGACCGTGCTCCCTGGAAACGCAGGTATTTGCTTTCTAGAGAATTCCTTATGCCTGTTCTTGGCCTTTCACATCATGGTCACTGAACCTTTTTTGTTTTTATTCAGAAACATTCTTTGCATATTAAAAGATTGTTACCATATTTGAATTGCTTTTCCCCTAAAGCCTTCATATGTTGAAGACTCAGCCCTTGTGTCTCAGAATGTGGCCTTGTTGGGAAGGACGGTCTTGCAGATGTAGTTAGTTAAGATGAGGTCGTACTGAGGCTGGGGTGGCCCTGATCCAAGGTGCCTCGTGGGAAATGTGGACACAGACACTTACACAAGAACACCGTGTGAGGATTCGGGCAGAGACTGGGGCGAGGCGTCACCTGCCAGCCGCAGGACGCCAGCGAACTGGGGGAGAACCTGGCACAGGCCCCCTGCCCCACCCTCGGGAAGAACCAGCTTTGCCGGCGCCTTGACTTTGAACTCCCAGCCCCTCCAGAACCGAAACCGTACTTTTCTATTGTCTGTAATGCTTACCTCATTACAGCAGCCCCAGCAGGGCATACAGGGATTCAACCCACGTCTACACTGCCGGCCAGCACGGTCTCCGGTGCTCCCATGTGGAGGAAGAAAGGCGTCTCTGGGGCCCTGCGGGGGGGCGGTCTGTGGGGCCGGCCCTGTGTGTCTCATCACAGAGGTGCCGGGCCGCCCTGCCCCCTTTCCTCCCAGAGGGGAGCCCAAGATGACACGACACCGATACCCTTCTGTCCCCATCCCTTCTCCCACAGCCCTCACTGCATTTGTCACCCTGGTGACCACAGGGAGAGCCGCCCCAGGGGACTTCCAGCTATAGCATTGATCCCACTGTCCCCAGAAGCAAACCCTGGGTAAAGGGCCACATATGCCCGGTCCTAGCAAAGCGTCGTTGACTAAGGACCCCAGAACCAGGAGTGGCTGACTCAGCCCAGGTGATGATGCCAGAGGAGCCTGGTTGGGGGCAGACGACAGAGGAGGGGGTAGGTGACCGAGGAGGGCAGGGGCGGGGGCGGCGTTCAGGCCTGCACAGGCCCAGGCGGCCCGGGGGGATTGGAATGTGCAGGATGGGACAACGGGACTGTCCACACGAGTGTCAAGGCCAACAGCGTAGCAAGGATGTGGTCTCCACGCCCCTGCGTGCTCTCTCCCTCGTGGTTTCCTGGGGGCTGGTGGCTGCAAACTCACTTCCCAAGCTCACGGCCTCCTCCCAGCTGCGCGGGCTCCGCCATGGGAGAGCCTGCGAGGAGGGAGAGGGACCGGATCAGCCCTTCCTGCCTGAGCTGAGTCAGTGGCCGCGAGGGGCGCGTCCCATCCTGCTCAGGTGGCCCCTCCTCGGCACTGCCAGAACCTATGGGGTCCCGGCTCTGGTGGCCCCTCAGGGGTGCAGGCTCCGTGGCCACAGGCAGCTCCAGCTGCTGGGACGCCGGGCTGCCTCTCCCTCCAAGCCCACCTGCCTGTGTGGCTCTGGCACCTGGTCCCTCTGTCGTAACAGCCGCACTGGCTGCTTTTCCTGCAGGGCCCTCGGCACGGTCCCAAACCACTGAGCCGGGCAGAGCCAGCCTGGGCCACGCGGTCACGCCTGGGCGCTGCCACCACCTCTGCCTGCAGCCCCTCCCAGGCCCTGCCCTGCAGATCCACACGCCCGCGTGCACAGCGGCGGCTCCTGGGCTCGACCTGAATACCTATGGCTGTTATGAGCCACTTGGCAATGGAGACGGCGTCTCCTGAACTCGGCGTTACCGAAGAACAGAGGTGCACGAATAAAAGCGGGGAGACAACAGGTGTGCCTCTTCATGCTCTTTTTATTTTTTTTCCTACTTGCTCGTTAGTGCAAGGGGTACACATGCACACGAGGGCCATACCCTGGCTCTGCGGGGGAGGGGAGACTTCGCTAAGTGTGTGTCCCGCTGCGCCTCAGAGCGGTAAAGCCCGGCACTGAGTATGCGCACAAGGTGCTGTCTGTTTGAAGAATTAAATTTGAGTAAGAGCCGGGCACCTGAGGCGGGTCGAGGCGGGCAGGCGGTGCCCCGGGAGTGCCCATACCGCCCCAGGCAGCACAGAGTGTCGGGACAAGCTCCGGCCCACGGCAGACCCCTGTAAACAGGGGGAGCTGGGCTCCAAGCACCCCTCCCCCGCCTCCTGGGGCCCATGGCCTTGCTGCTCTTAGGGGCGGTGGTGAGGGAGGCCCCCGCCACCCCCCTGAGGCCCCAGGAAGGTCCCCCGGGGCCTGGCAAGTTCACCTGCTTCTTCAGTGTAATGAGTGGCCGCTGCCAGGAATGCGCCCTAATGACAGCCGGAGGTGTGGTGGGGGGGACACTTCAAAGCCACACGCCCGCAGCGAGGGCCCTGGAGGTGGCAGCAGTCTGCACTGCTGCTTCCTGGAGAGTTCAAGCACCGCCCCCCCACCCAGCCAGCCGGGCGGGGGGGGGGGGTCTGAGCAATGTGGAGATGCCCCCTGGGGGGCAGACCATGTGGCCTGGCCCCACCGGCAGCAGCTATGCCCACACTGTCCTTTGCCAGCGGGAGGTGGCTGCTGGGGAGGGGGCACCGCTGGGCCCAGGATTGGGGGGGGTGGGTTCCTGTGCCTGCTGGGGCTCCTCGGGGGGGGTGGGACCACACCTTAAAGAACTAGGGCTTCATGTTCTTTATTTCAAAAGTATGTGCGTGTTGACGGCGGACTGTCCTCTGGACCCCAGCTTCGGTGTTTCTTGGCTGAACCCTTAGGTTGGAAGCTTGTTGATGGCGCGGCTGTCATGCGGCTCCAGACACCCTTCCCCGTGGGTTCTGACCTCAGTGGCCTGTCCCTGCCCCGCCCCCCGCCCCAGGCAGCCAGCACCCTTCCCAGGCCCGCCGGGATGGCTGGTCCATGGCCTCGCCCATGGCCACACACAGACCCCACAGCGGACTCTGGCTGCCACTGTCTGGGCCTTGGGTGCTGACCAGCCCTCCCCCCCCCCCCCGGACACCTGCCAGACGGAGGGGATGCCGCCTCCAGGAAGCAGCCAGCCGCCTTGGCGTCCTAGGCTGCAGCTCTGTGGCTCTCGGCTCTGGGAGCCCCCTCGCAGGCTCCGTGCCGCGGACGCTGCAAACAGCGGATCTCCAACCCTAAGGCTCATCCTCCAGAAGTTCCTTCGGCTGCACCTGTCTTTCCTGGCCGGAATAATCAAGTGGCAGGTGCAGGGCCCCTCACACAAATCGGAGTCTGTCCCCAAACGAGCTAGTTACATTAGCTAGTCACTTCTAAGCACGCAGACAAGTTACTCACTTAGGAAATAAGCTGCCCAAAAAGAAAAAAGTGGCAGGCCGGCGGGGGGAGGGCTGGTCGCACCCCCTCAACAAACGAGCATAGGAACAACAACTCGGGGAGGCCCAGGGCACAGTAAAGAAGCTGCGGGAACCCAGGGGCACAGAGCCCAGGATGGTCTGAGAGCAGGGGCTTCGCTCATCCCCGCGCCCCCAGCCTGGCGCACCGTGGCACTGATGGGGCCCTGAACCACCTCCCGTGGAAGAAGGGCAGCCCTGGCCACCCTCAGCCGGTGCAGAGCCCCGGCGACAGGGCTGCCGGCCCGGCCCCACTGCAGGGAGGAAGCAAGCCCTCCGGCCCCCACCCCCGCTCCACAGCTACCCTGCCCGGCGCTCGCCTGGGCCTCAGCTCGGCCACTGCCACCACCGTGTGCGGCCAGAGGGGTGCCCCGGCCACCGCGTCCCTCCCTGTAACAGGAGTACAGGGGACCCCGGCAGCCTGCAGCACCGTGCCCCCGGACAGCCCCTGTCTGCACCGAGGGCGCCTCGGCGGACGCCCAGCTCAGCTGACTCGGCTCGGTAGAGGCACTGCCCCTCCTCTGCCAGCTTCGCCCTCCTGTCACGCGTGGGTGTCACTCCTCCCCTGTCCGGACACCTGTGAGCGGCAGGACAGCAGCAGTGAGTGTGGGCGAGACCTGGAGAAGAGAGACTCTTTCGCTGCCGGTGGGAATGCAGGTAATGGAAAGAGCCTGGAGGCTCCTCGAAGAATTAAAAATACAACGACCTGATGACCCGGCCGTCCCACCACTGGGTACATACCCAGAGGAAAATGAAATCATGGGGCGCCTGGGGGCTCAGTCGGTTGAGCGTCCGACTTCGGCTCAGGTCATGATCTCTCGGTTCGTGGGTTTGAGCCCCGCGTTGGGCTCTGTGCTGACAGCTCGGAGCCTGGAGCTGCTTCGGATTCTGTGTCTCCCTCTCTCTGCCCCTCCTTCACTCGTGCTCTGTCTCTCTCTGTCTCTCAGAAATGAATAAACATTAAAAAGAAAGAAAGAAAATGAAATTGGGATTTCAAAGAGCAGCTTTATTCGCAACGGCCGAGACGCGGAGCCCCCCACTTCGAGCGCCCACTGACGGAGGAGTCGCAGAGGAGGCGGTTCCCGTGGACGGCGGAGTCACCCGGAGAAGAAGATCCTGCCATTTCTGACAGCGTGGATGCGCCCGAGTCCGCACTCTCCCCGATGGGCCAGATGCAGACAGGCAGCCACGGCTGGGTCTCCCGCAGAGCAGGGGTCGCCACGGGCCCCGGGGCTGGGCCGGGGGGCGGGTGCTGGCCGTGGGCACGGAGTTTCAGGCAGGCGACATGAGTGAGTTCTGGAGGCTTTTTTAAAAATGTTGGCTTCTATATTTTGAGAGAGAGGGAGACACAGTGCGTGTGTGTGTGAGCAGGGCAGGGACAGAGAAGGGGAGAGAGAGGACCCCATGCAGAGGTCATGCGGTCAGTGCAGAGCCCAACATGGGGCTTGATCTCATGACCATGAGCTCATGACCGGAGCTGAAATCAAGAGTCGGACACGTAACTGACTGAGGCACCCCGGCACCGCGAGCTCTGGAGACTGAACAACCATGTGATTACAGTCAACAACAGTGTGATTTGAAATCTGTTAAGAAGGTGAATTTCAAGTGTTCTCACAAGAAAGAAGAGAAGGAGACTTATTTGAGGTGACAGATATGTTCGTTAGCTCAACTGATTTTTTATTTCACAGTGTATATACTAGCAACATAAAATCATATGCCTTAACTGTGTATAGCTTTTTTGGTCAAATATTCCTTAATTTATTTTTATTAAATGTTTATTTATTTCTGAGAAAGAGAGAGAGAGGGAGATGGAGTGTGAGTGGGGGAAGGGCAGAGAGAGAGGGAGACACAGAATCGGAAGCAGCTCCAGGCTCTGAGCTGTCAGCCCAGAACCCAACGTGGAGCTCAAACCCACCTACTGCGAGATCATGACCTGAGCTGAATTTGGTTGCTCAACCGAGTATCCCCAAATATTCCTTAATTTTAAAAAACTAGCCGCGGCTTGGTCTCAGGCACAAAGCTGGATCCCACCTGAGCCCCTGCTGTCTTGGAGAAGACGCCGGGAAGAAGCAGGACAGGACAACACGGCAGGGCCAGTCTGAGCCGTCACTGTGGGGACGCAGCGGCAGTCGGCTCTGTAACACTCGGGCGCGTGGTTTCCATCAGTGCGGCCCTCCTCCGGAGCCGAGGCCCAAGGGACAAGGGGAGGCAGCCACCTGCCCCTGGAGGTCTGATCTGTCTCCTTTCCTGCTCAGCATGACCACGGAGCCCTGGCACTTCCCACCCCAGAAACTGAGGGTTTTCAAACACAGAGGCACCTGTCTTCCTGGCCTCCGGGGGTAAGCGTTCCAAGGTCTGTGCCCAGATGGGAAAGCCGTGGGGCTAATTAAACCATTTGTTGCCCCACATGTTGTCGGCTTTGGGCTGGGAGCCAGCCGGAGACGTGCTCCCGTCGACCTTGGCTGAGCAGCGCACAGCCGGAGAGCCCCCGCCCCCCGGCCCCCCACAGAGCCGTTCCCCGTCCGGCCTCAGAGCTGCACAGCAATTTCTTTCCATTCTTGCAAGTTATGATCAGCCCGTCCCTCTGAGTCCCCGGGAGTAGGAAGATGGCCCCGATTATCTGAGAAAGTCTTACCCTACACTTAATAAAAGGACACAGGGGCATGTTGGGAACAAAGATCATTTTAAACTACTCAAAAGAATGAGTCAGGCCCGTCCGGGGCTCACAGGCCTGCCCCCAGCTCGCCCTGTCCCCGGAGAGCCAGCGGCTTACAGCCCGTCCTGCATGAGGCCCCCTGTGAGCAGACGGCCGTCCTGTCCCACCTCCCGACTTGGAGGAGCAGGGCGCTGGCTGGGTCCTGACGCAGGCTGGGCTCCCCAGAAGCAAAGCCTGAGGCCTGGCCTGTGAAGGTGATTTGTGGGGACGCGAATCACAGGGCGTCGGGAGGCGAGCTACGTTCCCTAAACTCATGTGCTGAAGTCCCAAGTCCCAGGACCTCAGAAAGTGACCGTGTCTGGAGACAAGGTTTTTAAAGAGGTGACTGGGGCAAACTAAAAACATCAGGGTGACCCAACTCCAACCTGACCGGTGTCCTTACAGGAAGATGCGTAGGACACCCAGAGACATGGCCGTGTGGGGACGCAGCGAGAAGGCCCATCCCAGTAGCACCTTGACCTCGAACTTCAGGCCCTAGACCGTGAGGGCAAGATGTTCTGTTGTTGAAGCCTCCGGTCTGGGTTTTGTCCTGGCAACCCCACTAATACACATGGGAACGGGGGGAGGGGACAGGACAGGGGAGGTGGCTAAGCTCGGAGAGGCTGGACAGGAGCTTTAATCTGTCCTACGGGGGAGGACCCATCCCAGGGGGGCCCCAGGTGTCAGCTGCGCCCTCCCTGAGCTGCCCCAGCCCCCGAGCCCCAGGCAGCCCACAGCCAGGGGTGGTGTGAGGCGTGAAGGGGTCCTGGGGAAGCTCCAGCACCCGAGTGCCGCAGGAGCCCACTGATCACCGCCCCGGGCAGATGATACTTAAATTTGGACATCAGTGCCTCAGAGAGGGTCAGCCACCAGGGAGCGATCAAAGTGCCCACAGCACAGAGGACCTCAGGGGACCTTGGGGTGCCAGATGGCTTCTACACACGGCTCTGGGCTCATCTGGTGTCTCCTCGCCGCTGTCTCAGGGAGGCCGGCATTGGCAAAGCCTGCCTGGGGCTGGAGAGGCTGGTCTCTCGGGGAACAAGGGAAGGAACCAGAAGCTTGGGCACAGGGCAGCTCCAGGGAACCTAAAACTGTGGCCTCTGGGAAGGCATCCCCGGAAGCCACTCCCTGGGCACAGCCCAGACTCCGCTGGTTTCTCTGTGTGTTGCCCGCACATCCCGACCTTCTAGTGCCCCCCAAGTGAGATGCACGCCCGGCTGATCCCGGTCCCCCAAGCCTTCCCGGCTGATCCCGTCTTGTAGGGACGGGGACAGAACCGCAGATGAGTGAGTGACTCGGCGGAGGTGCCTGGCAGCCCTCCCCTGTCGCGGGGCTCGGGGTCCCACTCGGCACACGTCCCCCGCTGTCCACTCAGCTGCGGAGAACGGAGAAGCTTGGGACGCCGCAAAACCTGAGCCTCTAGTGACACCAGGGCTTTCCGTGCCGGTGTGCGGAGCGGCCCAGGTCACTCTCGGTGTTTGGTTACCTCCCTGACTGGGTGCGACGCTTTGGGTCGCAGCTGCTGGGGCGGTGGCCCTGCCGGTCGGCATGGGACACTGGAGGGTCTGGCCCCTCTGGGTTCCACTGTCCTGGGAGAGCCGCCCTGGCTCGGTGAGTTTCCAGAATGTTCACTGTGAGCCCGTCTGGCCTAGAGGGTCGGTTGAATGCAGCCTCTTTGTTTATAATGGCCTGGGAAGAGGGTGGGGGGGGATGGGAAAGTTGGAAAGGTTTCCAAGAAGCACCCCTAGAAGGCAGGGCTGATTGGTTTGGATTTGCAAGAAAGGGTTGGAAGCCCAGCCCGCTGGACGGCTCCCTCCAGGCAGGTAGGACGGTCTAGACAGCGGACAGAGCAGCTCCCCCGTCTGTCCCTCCCGGGAGAGCAGGGGACTCACTGATGACAGCTGGGCCCTGAGGCCCCCTCTGTCCCTCCCGCTCTGGGCACTGGGCTCCGGAGTCGGTCCAAAACCACTGTCTTCGTCTTCCTTGGGGGAGACCGGCCCTGCCACGCGGGACCTGGTGGGCGAGAGACACAAAGGACCCTTGGCGAGCAGAGGTCACCGCCCCGGTGAGGCCACGCCGCAGCCTCCTTCGGCTCCGTGTGGAATTCTGAACCGTGGCTCAGACACGGCTCGAGGGGCCGGCTCGTTCTCAAGGAGCAAACGTCCGCGGGGATTTCTGTCAGTCGTATTTTCTCACGACCTCGGCCCTTCCTCTCGGGCGCCATTTCACCACGTGTCCCCTCTGCCGTCACCCGTGGCGTCACCCCCGCACCGTGAGCTGCTCGGGGAGCCTCTAGCAGCGTCACACGCGCCCGCGGCGGGCCCCCAGCTTCGCTCCCAGGGCCCCCATCTGCCGCCTCCGGATGGCCAGTGCGCCGCCGCCCGCGGGAGCTCCTGGAGCAGAAGCGTCCTGCAGTCAAGGCCCCGGATGTGGCCCTAAAATGCTGTCTCTGTTTGAAAAAAACGCATCACGCAGTGAAGACACTTGGGAAGTGGCTATTGGTGCTTCTGGAAAATTAAGGGTGTTTTTTTCTGGAAGTAAAGGGTCCTTGGAGCGCAAATAACCTCTTCCTAATCCTGGTTTTGCACACCCGGGCTCTTGAAAGGAAGCATCCTCTTGGGACTGTGTCCATGGCAGAGCAGGACGAGGCGGCCCTCGGCTCATCATCCACGCCAGATGGAGGGGACCTCAGAGGAAGGCGTGGGGGCGGCGGGTGGGGGGCCTCACAGTCACCCTGAGCTCCACACGAGCCGCTGACCTGCCCTGGGGTCCGTGTTGGCCACTATTTTCCAGAAGCAGGTCCTGGGTCACAGGCTTCCGGTCAGGGTCGGCCAGGACCTCGTTTCTGATTGGGGAGCGCACCGGCTCGGCACAGGTGAGGGGAGGGGGTCTCCCTGCACCGTTTTTTCAGGCAGGAGCCGCAGGAGCAGGAATGATCTCGGCCTTGATGTGCCCGATCCAAGCCCACTTCCAGCCCCCACCCCTCGCGCCGCGCTCGGGTTGAAGATTTTCCATCAGACAGCGACCGAGGAAAACGGCATCCCCGGCGGCGGGCACACAGTGGAGGAGGCCCCCGAGGCTGCCGGCCTGTCCGGGGTCCGCACGGCAGGCCTGGGAACGGGGTGCTGGTTACGAATCAGTGGGCGAAGGCATTGCACGGACCGCCCCCTTCCTCTCCCACATCTGCGTGAGAGGCAGGCGGTGGGCTCAGGCCAGGTCCTCTCCCCACAGCCTGATGGTGCCCTTCCTTGTGACCGGCTGGCGAGAGGAACCCGGAAACAAGCAGCCCGCCCGGGGCCGTGTGGCAGGTGGATGCAGGCGCTCCGCGGGGTCAGAAGACTCGGTCTGTTTGGATCAAGGACAAACCCACCTGCATCCCGTGGGGTGTGGATTCTCCTGCGGGTGTGGCCGGGGGACTGAAGCACCCAGCTCGGGTGCTGGTCCCGGGGAGGGTCCGAGGGCCCAGCGCGGCCACGAAACCCTGCTGGGAGGGGTCTTCGCCCATGCTCTCTGCCCTCCCTGTGCTCCCATTCTCAGCAGGGCCGGTCGCCCTGGGAGAGGGGCCGCATGTAAGGTGGGGGGGGCCAGGCTTCCCTGGGGGAGGACTGGGCTTCCGGCCTGTAGGCGGCAGGCGCAGCCACCTGGCGGCTTTGGCTGGTGAAGTGGACAGTGAGAGAGCCCCCAGCCCGAGCGGAAGCCTCAAGGGCCATTGCCAGCTCTGTCCCCTCAGCCATGACCATGAGGAGGCTGCCCCGGGCAGCCAGCCTGCTCACCCTGGGCCCTGGAGCCAACCCGGCACGACAGGCACCTTGCCCAACAAGTGAAGCTTCTGTCGTCCAGCTCATGAGTCGGCCGTGGGTTCCTACGGCTCGACCGGCGCGGCCGACAGAGCAAGCGCTGCCTAGAGGAGAACCCAGGTGCCCGCTGTCGCGCGCTGGCTGGTCACGCGGGAGCGGGAGTCGCTGCAGCCTCGCCAGGCGCCGGGGCTCGCAGGGGGAGGCGTGCAGCCCCGCAGCCCCATCCCCCGCCTGGGGAGGCACCAGCCTCCCTCGGGAGTCACCCCCACCCGGCAGTGGAGGCCAGGCGGTGCCCGTCCTGCTCCCGGGCTCGGGCCACGCGACCTGCCCCGGCCGAGCCGAGCCCCAGGCCAGCCCTGGACTTTTCCAGAGCCGCTGCAAGAAACTAGCACACTTGGCCCTTTTGCCAGCTTTGGAGGATGAAGGGCCTGGGAGGAAAGAGCTGGCGCGTGGGGGAGGGGCAGCGGCTGGTGGGTCTTTTCTCCTAAAGGGCAAGGTGTTTTCCTCATTAGTGGAGGGGTGGGGGCCGCCGGCCGCCTCTGTCACATACTCCAGTTCGTTGTGCATTCTTGCCTCCTGGAACTGTGCAAACACGCGAGCTCAGGGCTGTTGTCAAACGGACGCTGCCTCCGTGGGTCAGGTCAGGAAGGTCAGGGGCCTCCCCCCGACCCCGCTGGACACACCTCAGGGCCCTGCCCCCCGGGTCCTGCCGAGGCGCCTCTCCCAGCAGCCGCTACAAGGCCCTGCCCTGGTCCCTCGGGCCCCACCCGCTTTTTGGCACAGCCGTGGACCCGATCAAGGGTGTCCGGCGCAGGGCCAGGCATCCTGCGCAAACCCCCTGAAGGACTGAAAAATCACCGGGGGGGGGGGGGGGGCCGTGGGCAAGCGGGCAGAGCCCTCTCCAGCCGCGAATAATTCATGAGGATGGAGAGTTCCCAGGCCCGGCGCCAGCCTCTCCAGCAGCCTGGCCAGTGGCTAGAGGCCAAGTGACAGCCGAGGAGGAGGGGAGGCGGGGAGAGGCGGGCCGCAGACAGTGTCCAGAGCGGGATGACCAGGGTGGGGAGACCCAAGGGGCTGCTGTGCTCCGGGGTCTTCATGGCCACTGGCCAAGGCGCAGCTGAGGAAGAGTCGGGGGAGCACCGGGGCTGTTCTGGACCCCGGGGGGCGGAGGGCCCTGCACCCACGGCCGGCAGGGGCCAGGACCCGACTCAGCGACTCTGGAATTGGGCGAGCTTCTTGTTCGGGGATGCCTGCTTATGTGGCCTGCGAGTAACATGCTACCCCGGGCCCTGAGGGGGCGGTGACAGGTGCCCAACCCCTGCCTCAGGGAGCCTGGTCAGGCAGGGCAGGCCCTGGGCCGCACAGCACGCAGAGACCCGCCCCCCCCACCGCCCAGGATTCATGGCAGAGACTGTTGGGTTTTGTTCCCCCTGTTCTTGGCTTCTTTCTTGACTTCCTGATCAACAGCTCCATTTAAAAGCACACTCTGAACTCTGCAGGGAGCAAAGAGGTCCGTGGCGGGCTGGCGGGTGGGCGCCTGGGGGTCGGACGGACTGCAGGGGATATGGAGGGCGGGAAGCGGTCTGCAGGACCCTGTGACAGTGGACGCAGGTCATCGGACTTTGGCCTGAAGCCACGGAGTTTGCAGCAGCGAGCGCCGTCCCGACGTGAGCGGCGGCCCCTGTGTGGCGATGGCGTCGGTGCAGGCCGGTCCGTCTCCATCTGGCGGGCGCGCCACTCTGCGGGGGGTGGGGCCGGGCAGCGGGACATCTGCACTGCGTGCTCAGTTCCGCTGGGGACCCAGCGCGGCTCTAAAGAATACAGTCGGTTTTGTTTTGTTATGAAAAATTTTTTAAATCTTTATTTATTTGTGAGACAAAGAGAGCAAGCAGGAAAGGGGCAGAAAGAGAGGGAGACACAGAATCCGAAGCAGCTCCAGGCTCTGAGCTGTCAGCACAGAGCCCGACGTGGGGCTCAAACCCACGAACCGTGAGATCATGACCTGAGCCGAAGTCGGACGCTCAACCGACTGAGCCCCCCAGGCGCCCTGGTTTGGTTTTGTTTTGTTTTTAAAACAGATGCCTGAGAGTCCTTCAAAATACATCTTTCCCTAAAAATTCAAATACATGTTCATTATTAACATGCCGTATGTTTATTTTAATTTTTGAATCTTTACAAGGTCCCTGTAGGGAGCGCATGGTCTGTTCTCTTCTGTTTGGGGAGAGACATAGGCACGAGGTCCCCTCCCCTCCGCCTGGCTCCGCCGCCCAGGACGCCCCCACACACTCTTTCCCTTGCTACCTTCCATCCTTCTGGAAGCTTCCCTGACTCTGCGCTATCACGTAGGGCCTGGGCAGCAGCCGGTCAGGTTTTGTGGGCCTGAAGCTTACCCTGTGGGGCATCACTCCAAGAAGAACACAGAATCACAGCCGCAAAGGGTAGGTGCAGAGGACGCTGTTCGGAAGAAGAGCAGGGCCCCACCGCACACCCCACGGGCGCGAGGGAGCCAGGGAAGCTGACGACCCCTGGACAAAGCCGTGTAATCCCCCTTGTTCTCCGTTTCCACCGGATACTGTGGTGGTCTCTCCGCGTGGCTGTGACGCCGTAACGTTTCCTATAAGGAGAATAAAATGGTAAGTCAGGCTTTCCTGTTCCCTGCTGATCGGAGTTTGCTTCTAATTATTTGTAGGAAAGTCTCCTCACCGATGACGTTGAGCGCACATTCAGGGTAAACACCCAGGAAGCCCTCTGCCGGGCGTTCGCCTTAGTACGTACGTGAGCTGTCAGGTTGGGAGAAGGTTCTGCAGACGACCTCTGGCCGCGTCCCGTCCCCAAGCTCTCACGATTCCAGGACAGGACTCACCAGACGTGCTGGTGTCCTGACCCGGCCTGACGTAGACCCTGAGGCCCGGGCAGCCCGGGTGGCCACGACCCAGGTGTGCCGCCGAGCTGGATAGACCTTCATACATCCAAGCTGCCCATGGCCCCCACTCCACGCCCCAAATGTCTGTGGTTCCTGCAAGTCCCCAGAGGGGACATGCCTGCGGCAGGGAGGGGTCCAGAGAGGAGAGAGAGAGGTCATAACTGGTTGTGGCCGGTTTATGCCTGCTCAGGAGGGGCCCGAAGCCCACGCGCCCCCTGCCGAAGGCTCCTGCCCTCTGGGAGGGTCTGAGCCTCGCATGCCGGACGGGGGTCACCCAGAAACGTGCAGCTCCGGAGAGTCCCGGGGCATGGGGACAGGCCACTCCGGAGGGCTGAGGGGACCTCGCTCCTGGCTCTTCGAGGACAGCCCAGCCCCCAGGGCTGCGGGCAGCGCATCGTGGGCGTGTCGGGAGCCCCGGCCGAGTGCGGTCGTGACAGCACTGGCTGCCCCAGGACGCTCTCAGGAAGGGCCCCTCTGGTCCCCTGTTGGCCTCCCTTGAATGAGGGTGACAGTCACCCACACAGAGCGCGGGAGGCTGCCTCCAGCCCCCAAGGGCCGTGTCCCCTACCCCTGACCAGCAGCAGCACATTACTGATCCCTTGGGTGGTGGGGAGGGATGTGCACAGGGACCGGACGGAGAGGAAACGTGAGAGAGAGGGTCGGAGGGACCGTCACGGGCCTGTCACCCTGACTCAGGGACTCAGGCTCCGACCAGCGCCCTCATCGGGCATGTCAGAGGGCAGAGCCGACCTGGCACTCGGGCTGAGAGGCAGTGAGGCAGGCGGTGAGAGCGGGCGTGTGCCCGTGTGAGCGGACCCGCCCCATCCATCCCGGGCCTGCACTGCCGCAGAGGCGGACCCCGAGCAGGGGATGGCCCCCGTGTCCCCGCCGCCCCGCGCTGCGCGCCAGCTTCAGAAGCTGGGCGAACGTTCTCTCAGCCGCTCCGCAAAGCGAGCACGTGCCCTTCCGAGCATCCACGCGTGCAGTCGATCAACAAACCCTCACCGCGGGCGTCTCCTGCCCGGGCACCGGCGGCGCAGCGCTGAGCGGAGCGGACACTGCCCCCCTGCGCGGGCTCACACCCCCAGACACACGGCACTGAAGGCTGGAGGGAGGGGCTGCCCGAGGGTGAAGCCAGGGACCGGGATGAGTCACTTCTTCCCGGTGACTGACACTTGAGGTCTCGGGACGGGAGCTAGAAGGCCGGAGACCAGGCGTGGCGGGGACCGAGGCTGCAGGAAGGGAGCCAGCGCCGGCAAAGGCCCTGTGGTCGGTGGCGGGGGGAGGGTTTGGCAGCAGCGGACGGGCCGGAGGCCGGTGGGCAGAGAGAAGCCCAGTGACTTTACCGCAAGCGTCACGGGCAGCGTGGCGTCCATAGGCTCCGACCAGCGCTGCTCTGCGGCTGTGGCTGTCCTGGGGGCCCAGCTGAGAGAGCGCCCGGGTGCCCGGGGAGGATGAGGAAGGCCTGGCGGGGTGTCAGCGGGAGGCCCGAGAGCACGCAGAGCTCCCACGCGTGAACGTGGCCCGGCCTGGGCGCGGGGGAAGGGCGAGGAAGGGATCAATATGCCTCTGCTTGCATTATTTTGAATTTTTAAGTTTATTTTTTTAATTGTATTTGTTTTGAGAGAGAGTGATAGAGAGAGAGAGAGAGAGAGAGAGAGAGAGAGAGAGAGAGAATCCCAAGCAGGCTCCACACTCCACACAGAGCCCGACATGGGGTTTGGACTCATGAACCGTGAGATCATGACCTGAGCTGAAATCAAGAGTCGGACGCATAACAAACTGAGCCCCCAGGTGCCCCAGGGTCTGCCTCTGCCTCTAGAACAGCAGGCTGGGAAGTGGGGGGCAGGGCCGTCCTCAGTCACAACAGGTAAGGTCATGCTAAGGTAACAGCCCCAAGTCCTCCAAGGCTGGGGCCCCCAGATTTCTGTCTCCCTCATGGGACATGCCCATCCCGGTGGACCCTCCCAAACCATGGTTGCCACAGTAGGGGTGGGGGGAGACTGGGAGACAGTG
The DNA here is from genome assembly GCA_004023785.1 of Mungos mungo. Taxonomy (NCBI): domain Eukaryota; kingdom Metazoa; phylum Chordata; class Mammalia; order Carnivora; family Herpestidae; genus Mungos; species Mungos mungo. The sequence continues at coordinate 63,098 of PISW01006625.1, forward strand.
CAGGCTCCCAGAGGCTGTCCCCTGCGAGTCCTGTGTCACCCGGCTCACTCCCGTTGGCCAGACGCGTCCCCACGACAGGAAGAGGCTGGGGGTGGGACTTGTGCGAACCGCTCCTAGGGCTGTGGGGTGTGCGCAGGCGGAACCCCAGCCGGTTTGGGACACTCTGGTGAGGGGCCCTGAGTGGGCCGACCCCAAGGAGCCTGTCAGAGCTGGGGGCTGAGGACCGAGACCCCAGGTCTGAAAGTGGACAGGATTGAGCGGCAGAAGACAGAGAACACAGGAGCCAAGCAGCCAGAGGGAACCAGATGAGGAGATTTAGGGTTTTCCTCTTCTGCCGTTGATGATGTCTCATTGTTTCTAGAACAAAGAAAGCCTCTACCTCCTCAGTGGACCACAGTGATAGCCCCCCTCCCCCTGCAGGAAAGAGTGCCAGTGTCTGGGTGGGGGGAGTAACACCCCACTGTCTGCATTTCTTGTAACCATAATGCCCAGAAGACAATAAAAGGCTGGGACATGAGAAGTAGGAAAATGTGACCCTGAATCAGGAGGGAAAACTTGGCACGAGAGGCAGACTCACACGTGACCCAGATGTTAAAGTCATTGAACAAGGACTCGAGAATAACGATTACAAACAGCCTAAAGAATTTGGAGAAACATATAAAATAAGCTAAAGGAGGGAGAATTTCAACAGAGAAACGGACTCCCTGAAAGAGAACCAAGGGCTCTATATGGTGGGAAGCTCGTGTCTGGACCCGGGGGTTTGTCGTGTGGGTGAAACAGCAGCAGCGAGAAGAGGGAGGGACCTAGGGCACGCGGGGTGTGCCCGAGTGAGGGAGGCGAGCTGTGGGCGCGAGGCCTCACCCCGTATACGCGTTCGATTTGTGAGAGCTCAACGGTACGGTTTGGGCAAACACAAGGCAATAGAAATGATCCAAGGGGAGGCGTGGAGAGAGAGGAAATAGGGCAAAGGGACAGGATTTAGGGGAGCGTGAAACAGTCGCCAACTGTCCATCATACATGCTTCCATGTGATTGGTACCTCAGAAAGAGAAGAGGTCGAGAATGGGGCAGAATAAATGTTTGCAGAGATGATGGCTGAGGATTTTCACAATCGACAAAAGACATCATCCACAGATTTAAGATGACTCATAAATTCCGAAGAGGATAAAGGCAAAGGGAGCCACTCCAGGCACATTAGAGTGAACCTGCTAAGAACGAAAGATACAGACAAAATCTTGAAAGCTTCCAGAGAAAGTGATACATTGCCTCCTAGGAAACAGCAATAAGAATGATGAGCAACTTCCAATTAAGGACGATGAAAACCAGAGACAATCGAATACATCTTCAAGATGCTGACGGAAAGAACTTTCAACCTAGAATTCCATACCCAGGGCAAACATGCTTCCAAAATGAATATGAAAAACGAGGATATTTTCAGATAAATAAAAGCTGAAAGAATTTATCAGCAACAGACCTACAGAGCAGAAATAATACCAGAGGAAAGTGAGCCCAGGTGTGAGCATAGCTCTGTGGAAAAGCAGAGACAGAGCACCAGAAACGTCTGGAAAGGAAGAACAAAGGAGAAAAGAGAAGGTGGCAATAGCCAGACAGAAGGTCTGAACCCAGTCAGATCACTAATTACATTAAATGTAAATGGACTAAATATTCCAGCAAAAAGATAGAGCTTATCAGGCTGCATAAGAAAATCAAGACAACTATGCAATTGCCAAGAGATATCAGAACACAAAGAGGTTGAAAGTATCAGATAGGGAAAGGCACAGTATCACACTCTAACCATAGAAAGTGGATGAGGGGCACCTGGGGGGCTCAGTCAGTTAAGTGTCCAACTTCAGCTCAGGTCATGATCTCATGATTGAAGAGTTGAGCCCTGTATTGGGCTCTGTGCCAACAGCTCAGAGCCTGGAGCCTGCTTCGGATTCTGTGTCTCCCTCTCTCTCTCTCCCCTGCCCCTGCTCATGCTCTGTCTCTCTCCTTCAAAAAAAAAAAAAACACCAAATATTTAAAAACAATGAAAAAGAAGAAAGTGATGAGACTGTATTAATATCAGATAAGTTGACTTTAAAACAAGGGCACCACCTAAATAGAGAAGTTTCTACATAAACATGGTGTCGACTCCTCAGGAAGCTGAGGTAGAAGACGGGCTCAGCACGTTGGCAGGGATGCTACAGGTGTGGGCACTTTGCAGACCAAAGAATGAATGAGTGATGTGGGCCAGAGTCCAGGGAAGAGGGGGGCTGGGAAAGGAGTGAGAAGGAGATGCAGAGAATGACCAGCAGGCAAGGAAGTGTGTCTGAAGGCAGAGAATGGATCAGCAGGGGGCTTGAGCAATGACTGCGGTCTCGTGAACAAAGTATGTGCCGAAGCGGTTGTCTGGAAGAGTGAGGTAGGTGGCCCCTGGGGTCCTTCCTCCGTGGGCATAAATGGGAAAATGGAGGGAGGGTGCCAGGACACGACCCAGTAGCCCCTCTGTAAATATTTCCTGGTACGCACTGTCTGCCAGAAGGCTGGGAGCCAGGACCAGGAGGAAAACCGGACGCGGGCACCAGGCTGACCAAGAAGCTGGGCGCCCCCACCCCCAGGCCATGTGCAGGAAGGGCCTCGCTGTGCTGTGTGGCCTCGGAGAGCCCTGGCCTCCCTGGGTCTTGGTTTCCTCGGCCGAGTCCAGGGCACGTCCTGGGCTGGAACGGCACCCAGGTGGTTCTACCCACCCACTCACACTTGGCCCCATCGAGGGCAGTGGGCAGGTCTAGTCACTGGCCCCACACCTCCTGGGACAGCCTGGTCAGGCCGTGAGGCAGGGGAAGCTCACCTGTGCCAGGGGGTTCGGCCTTGTGGGAAAGGGAGTAGATTCGATGTGGCAGAGAGTGAGAGCCACAAACCAGCAGTTCGGGCTTGTCTTGTAAAAGGAAAGCCTAGCTCTGTGCATGTGTGTGTGTGTGTGTGTGGTATGTGAGGGGCGTGTCTGTGGTGTGCATCTCACCTGTGTGTGTAACACCCTTGCACGCGGGCTTTACCTGTGCACACACCTCTCTTTCCGAGGCCCTTCCTTCTCTCAGCCCTGGCAGTGGCTTTCTGGGCTTCCAGCTCCTTCTCTGAGGAGTGTGCTGGCTGTAGAAACTGGGCAGGCGGGAGCGGGCATCTGTCCTCAGGATGGCGCTCCTCCCCGCGCCCTGGCCGCTGGCCTCCTGCCCCGCCGGAGGTGCTCTCTGGCCGGCCCTGAGCCTGGTCGGCCGCGTGCAGGACAGACAGACAGTGGACGGCTCGGAGGGGCCCGGCGGGGCAGCTGGGACAGGGGCTGTTTCGGCCACCTCGCCCGCCCCCTTCCCTTCTGTTGGCTCCCTGCAAGGCCCTGGACCAGGCCGGCGGAGAAGCGCCAGGCAGGGACGCGCTGACCTCTCGGCAGCCCACCCCTGGTCCCTTTCCAGGGGACTCGATCTCAGCGGACTGGGGAGCTCCACGCTCCAGGGTACCCGGGGGGGGGGGCAGGCGCTGGGCCACCCCACACGGGTCACTCAACACGCTGAGCCCCAACCACACAACGGTGGTCGGGGGGTGGCCCGTGGCATGATGCCCCCAGCACAGCATCGGGTCAAGAGCATTGAGGCGCCTCCTCCAATTCATCAAATGGAATAACAAGGGCCCCAGGGGCAGGCCTGGGGGAGACCTGGCAGGGGCGGGGGCGGGGAGGGGCCCTGCCTGTCTGGGGTCATGTGGTTCACAGACACACTGTTCAGCTGATGCTCCAAAATGGGCTCAGAGAGACACGGGCAGAGAACGGAGCCGGGCTGTCAGGTTGCTGGGTGCTGGGGCGGGGGGAGGAGAGGGGGAACTTCTCATCCAGGCGAGGCTGGTGCAATCCCGGGGACTCTGGGCCAGAGCTGGGAGGCGGACACACTCTTCCACCGGCATGAGGGGCCACTGCAGTCACCACTGCAGCCCCCGGGGCCCCCAGCCCCCTTCTGTGGGGACCCACACCAAAGCCTTCCCACCTCAGAGGCCACCAGGCATCCACAGCACTGCCCGTCGCCGCCTGTGTCCCTCAGGGCTGCCCCCTGCTGTGCCAGGGGCCCTGCAGCCATGCAGGTCCTGGCGGGGAGGGTCAGGCCCCTTACGTGTACTGTGGTTATTGGGCTTCTGTTGGGGTCTCCCAGGGGCTGGCATGTGGCTCCAGTGGTGGGTGAGACCACCCCTCAGGGGCAGAAACCAGACCTCAGGGCACAGCGAGGGCGGTGCCCGTCTTGCTGCAAAACTTAAGTGGGAGCCACTAAAAAATTCACTGATCAAGATCAGCACTGCTTTAGCAAACACTCTCAAGAATCAAAATTAATTCAGGGTGCCTGGGGGGCTCAGTCAGTTAAGGTCCAAGTTCCGTTCAGGTCATGATCTCACGGTTTGTGAGTTCGAGCCCCGAGTCGGGTTCTGTGCTGACAGCTCAGAGCCTGGAGCTGCTTCAGATTCTGTGTCTCCCTCTCTTGGCCCCTCCCCTGCTCACACTGTGTCTGTCTTTCTCTCTCTTTCAAAAATAAAGCATAAAAAAAATTTTTTTAAATAAAAATTAATTCAAAATTCATAATGAACAAAACATGAAACACCTAAACAAAGGCAGGGTCCCCCCACTTTCCGCGCCGCTGGTGCTGCCCCTCGTGGCTCTGGCTCCGGCCTTCCCACGGTCTCCCGGCCACCAGCCCGTGCCTGTGGGCAGCAGCCGCGTCCCAGGGGACCGAGGCACCGGAGGGGAGTCCCGGCAGGAAGAGGCTCCTGCCTCCAGGCTTCCTTCGGAGGGAAAACAACATTCCAGGGACACGGAAACCCCTCCTCCTGGGACTTTCCCGAGAGCCTGGGGTGAGTCGGCCTCCACAGGTGGCACGGGGACAGGGACACGGGGAGGGGACCCGGGGGCGGAGCCCTCCACCCTCTCTCCCTGGTGGAAGGCAGCGCCGGGCGCCCCGAGGGCCAGCTGCCCGCACACACGGAGGGGCGAAGTGGGTGATGGAGGGGTAGGAGTGTCATCTCACGCGCTGCCACCTGTGCTCGGTCACCTGCGGAGGATGCCCGTCAGTGACGAGGGAGGGGGCCCTCGGCCCAGTGACTCGCACACGTGTTCTTGACAAAGAGTCCTCGGCCATCCCTGGCGCTGCTGCGCGTGGGTCCCAGGGAGAGGTCGACATTGCTTCCGGATTTCTCGAGCTGGAAAGGCCTGGAAAGTCCCTTCCAAAGGCAGTTGGTTGGGTCTTGACTTGGGGTCGGGGGAGGGAGCTTTGCCAGGTGTGGGCCTGACCAAACGGCTCATCTGAGAAGCGTTTAACAAACAAACAACGGGCAGGGGTGTAGAGAGACCTTAAGAAGCAAGGCAGGGGTGGGGTGTCCTGGAGGGGAGCCCAGGAAGGGGCTGGAGGGGATGATGGAAAGGGGGGGTGGCCTGGGCGTGTGCCGTGACAGTCAGGCCTCTCCAGAACAGAACCGATGTGGAAATGTTGGGGTTTGGAGCGAACGGCCAAGAAAGAATTCTTGAGACGTCTTCCGCGCAAAAACAAAGATGGTTTTCTCAAAGCAGGGGCCGGACCGTGGGCGGAAAGAGCTGCCCTGGGGTCAGGAGGAGGGGCTCTCTATAGACCTTCAGGTTGGGAGGGGTTAAGGACACACGGGCCTCCCAGGATTTTTGGAAATAAGGTTTCCAGGCCCTTGAGGGGCCTGCTGCTGTCAGGATAAGTAAAAGGTCATGTGTTACTGTGTAGCAGAGACTCCGTCACGGGACCCTCAGACGAGACCAGGGGCCTCAGCTTGGAGGAGGATGGTCAGCATAAAGCTGCGGGGGAGGGTTGAGACAAAGGAAGTTTCCAAAGGAAGTTTTCTATGTAAAGGAGGCTCACAGGACCCTGGGGGTTGGGACAACTCAAGTCAATATTGACTTTTGTCCCAGTGTTATGCCCAAGATTTCCATATCGTCCCCCAAAACCAGAGACCGCCAGGGAGACCGAGTCACGCATGCAGAAGCAAAGGGCTTTATTATGGGCTTAGGCTCACTGGGCCTAAACTCGGGCTCACAGACATCACCAGCGCAGTGGATCCAAGTGGAGAGCCCCGAACAAAGGCGGGACAGGGCCTTTTAGGGGGTCTGGGAAGGGGGAGTTACAGGAAATTGTGACACAGGTACAGTGACCCAATCACAACATTTAGAGTGTTAACCATTTACAGAGTGGACCCAGGACCCTCAGGTAGGGCGTGACCAGCCTTAAGCACGAGGTGATTATCTATAGCCTCTATCTCTAGGCCCGCCCTCAGAAACGTTAAGGGTGTTAGCTGGCCTTTCCTGATTGGGTGTTCCAAGGGTGGTCCCTCCTGCCCGGGGCAGTGTGTGCCCTTCTATTGTCTAATGATTCGGAGAAGCCAACACCTAGGCCTCCAGGGTCAGAGGGAAACTGGAAGCCTGTCCTGGAGTCAGTTTGGTTCAGACCTGCGTCCTTTCACCAGCAAAGTGTCATCCTCCGGCCCCTGAGCTCCCAGGGGAGGGTCACCCTGCCTGCCCCAGGGCTGGTCAACGTAAGGAAATTTAGTTTCTTTTTTTTGCCTTTGTTCCCACATCAAGAGCCGGCTGGTGTGGGCACGCACACGGGGGAGACGGGGGAGAGGAGTTACCCCAAAACTCAGCCGCTGCGAACGACACGCGTTCATTCCCTCACGGGCTCCGTGGCTCGGGGACTTGGGGACTCTGACGCCGGGTTTACCACGAGGCTGCAGCTGAGGTGTCACACAGGGCTGCACCCCTGCAGGGGGTACGGGGGCCGGAGGGTCTGTTTTCGAGAAGGGCCCTCGGTGCCTGGCCGCACGGCATCCCCGTGTGGGCTCAAACGGCCTCACGGCGTGGTGGCTGGGGTCCACCAGGGTCAGTGGTCCAAGGGAGGGTGAGGTGGAAACCACAGTGTCACCAAGGTGAGGATGCCACTCACCTTGGCACAGAGCAGCCCAGACCCCGCAAGGGCATGGACATCAGGAGGCGGGGACCACGGGGCGGGATTTCGGGAGCTGGCGAGGACACGGTGCGAACGGGACTTCGAGGGAGGTTCTTACAGAGCCCTGGAGTCGGGGACTAAGGCTGTAAACCGCAGGGGACACGCCCCTCCCCCCGCACACGCTCCTGTCCTGAGAGGCCCTCCGGGGACAGACACCTCCCAGCGGGGCTTCGTGCATGTGACGACTCACCCTGGACAGACACCGAGGCCGCTCCCCTCCCGGGTGTGAGGCGGGGGCCGTCGGAGCTGGCGGCATCTGGGGGAGGGGGCATCCCAGGGGGTCCGGGGCTGGATGAGAAGCTGCTCCAGACGGAGGACAGCACCCGGACCTCCCCAAGTGACCGTGTGTGGCGGGGCCCGCGCAGGGGAGGAGGCCGCAGAGGTGACCGGAGGCGCCGTTGGCTCAAACAGAACCGTTCTGTATGCGCACCGAGCTGAGGTGCTGACCCCCATGGTGCAGAGAGAGAACATGTGCGTTGTGGCCTCGCTCTCTTTTCTGCAGTGACGTCACCCCCGAGACTCGAGAGAGCCCATCGCAGGGGCTGGGAGTGCCCCGGTCTGCGAGGTTAGCCTGGGAAGAAAAGAGGCTGAAGGCAGAGAGCTGCACACCTGTGTGAGCACCGCACACCCAGGCTCCGAGCTCCCCGAGATCCGAGGGCGTCAGGCCGGCATCCCTGCCCTGGGGGCGGGCTCAGGGGCCGTGCAGAGTAGGGAGGCCTCTCTTGGCCCTCGGGGAGGAGGGAGAGCCTTCGAAGCCGCCAGCCCCAGCGATGGCGGTGGGGAGAGGTGGGGGGAACCAAATTGATGAACTCCTTACCCACCCCTGAAAGCAGGGGCGTCCTGTTAACAACGTGCACACAGCCGAAGTCATTGTAATGTACATTCTCACACAGACAGAAGCCCTTTCTTCCCGAGTCTGGCACTTGGTTGTTTTGGATACCGATTCAGATGAACTTAAGAAAATTTGTCGGCTTACATACTGCATCAGCCATGGCAGGTTCAGGTATAGCTGGATCCAGGAGCCCACATAATGACCTTGAGGCTCTGGCTCCCCGCCAAGGCTGGCACTGGGTGTCCTGCGGGGATGACCCCAGCAGACAGCGTCCAGCGTCCGGTTTGCATTTTCCATCCCACTGCAGGCCATGGGCTTTGCCTTGAAGCTGAACAGTGTGATAATTGTGGGAAGGGCCTCAGGGGCAAAGAAAGCCTGCCCCCCCCCCTTCTCCGTCATTTCTGCTGCAGCTTAATCCTTTGTCTTGAGGCCATCAGGGGAGGAAGAGCCAGACCTGGGCAGCTGAGAGGCTTCCCAAAGATGACCTTTGTCACCTTACAACTTCCCCAGAGCCCACGTGCTTCACTCTCTGAGCCAAGAGGCCCCTAAGCAGAACAGAGGCAGTTGCTGGGCAAGAAAAATTGTGCCTGTCAACGTGCCAGGGGCCGTGGGTACAGAGGCACTTAAATGCCCAACCTGCCCATGAGGAACTCGCCCACCCTGCTGGGGACACTGCCCGGACTCCTTCTCCCCTTGGCCCAGCAGCAAACCTCTCCTTTCTCCAGGGCTGACCTTACCCACTGTAAGGACAGACATGTACTTCAGCCGCCAGCCACAGAGGTTGGCTCTGAGATGCTCACATGAGAACCCACTCCGGGACTAAGACATGGAGAGATAGGCAGAGACTCAAGGCCATGATCAGGGCTCCTGGATCCAGCCACGCCTGAAGCCACCCCTGAGAGATGTAGTTAATGTAAGCCAATAAATTCCCTTTTTACTTAGGTTCATTTGAATGGGGATTCTGAGCCAAGAGAGTTCTAACAATATAGAGACCCACACTCCTGCAGGAATGCCTGGTCAATACCTAGGTGCTCAGGTAGGGGGGTGCAGAGGCACCCGGGAACTAG
>PISW01006625.1:72126-106113 GCA_004023785.1 Mungos mungo
GGGGGGGGGGGGGGGGGGGGGGGGGGGGGGGGGGGGGGGGGGGGGGGGGGGGGGGGGGGGGGGGGGGGGGGGGGGGGGGGGGGGGGGGGGGGGGGGGGGGGGGGGGGGGGGGGGGGGGGGGGGGGGTGACAAGGAAGGGCTGAGGGCGCCGGGCAGCGAGTGGCAGGGCGGAGGCCAGGTGTGGCGGAGCCGTGAGGCCGGCACTGCGTGGACCGAACGGCCTCTCACCACCCCGGAGCGCCCGGGGGTTAAACGTGCACGGACACACACTCATGGTGGCCAAACGCAGTTTGCAAATCGATCCTTGGCCTGCACTTTCTGCCGGCAGCGTGACGGCCTTTGTGGCCCGCGGTGCCTCTTCCTAAAGTCCCCGCGAGCTGACCCCGCCCACCCGAAGACCCTGCCGGGACATCCGGTCCCAATCCCCCGTCCAGCCATGACGGGACCTGTCTTCCCCGCTCCTTCGTCTGTCTCTGAGCCTCCTCTGTCCGATTCACAGAACCGTCAAAACTCTGAGCAGCACCCCAGCCTCCAGCCCGAGCCCCAGACCCCACATGCTTCCGGCCTGCGTGTGGGGTGGATTCGGCGCCTGGCGTGGGCCCTGGGTGCCTCAGCCCCGGGTCACGAGTAGGCGCTGGCTCCCACGGCTTCCCACGCCAAGCGCGGCCAGGGGACGCAGGGGAGCCCGTCGCGGCCCCGCGCCCCGGTGACTCACCCTGAGAGCACCTGCCCCGGCTGGAGGTGCCTCCCTTCCGCCCACAGTCTGTCCCCACCTGGGTCAGGTCCTCAGAAGAGAAGGCCGGGACGTGATCCGCATTGTCTGAGTTAGACTCTGGTGTTGGGTCTCCCCTGAACTGTTCCCCAGGGGGCCCCGAGGCTGAAGCCGGAACGGAGCCCAGAGGGGGAGGGTGTGGTGTCCTTGTGGGGAGGGGACCTCCCGCCAGGGAGAGCTTCCCAGCGGGCAAAGTGCCCAGGAGGATCCTGACCCAGCCTCAGGACCTGAGATCAGCCTGCGGGAGTCGATCTGCCAAGGAAAAAGCCACCTGAGTCTCAAAGTCAAGGGTGAAATGCCACCTGTTTACCCAAAGACGCAGAATAACATCTGAGCAAGTCGGCCTGGCTCGCGCCGCACAGGCCGTGACAGCACTGCCCCCACGGCCACGGCGCTGTCGGCTGGAGGCCGCCCCTCGGACCGGGAGCTCCTGCAGGGAGCTGAAGGCGCAGCCCAGGGGCCTCGGAGCCCGGAGCCGGAGCCAGAGCCCCCTCCACACCGGCTGCAGGTGCGCCTGCCTCCCCCCACCCCCTTCTTTGAAGCAGGTCTTTGTGATCATATTTGGCCGTAAACGGAGGCTGCAGGGAGCCCTGTTTACAGTAAACCCGCACTCCCGGCGGCCGGATGAGCAGGACTCCGCCGGCCCAGGAAACAAAACCTGCCCGGATCTGGTTTCCGGAGCGAAAATGACTCCAGGCTCCCCTCCCCTGGCCTCCTCGGTCTCGCTCCACACAGACCCTCGGCCTCTGCCCTCCGCCAGGACAGGTTTCACTGCTGTGACTGCGTCACGTTTTCCCCTGTGGGAACAGACGTGTCGGACTCAGGACCACACTCCCAGGAGCACACATGTAGGCTGAGCTCTGCACATGCCGGCTCTCCCGCATGGCGGGGCTAGCACAGCTTGGCACACCCAGCCTGCACACCCAGCCTGCACACTCTGCCTGCACGCCCCACCCGCACACCCAGCCTGCACACCAGGCCTGCACGCCCCACCCGCACACCTGGCCCACACACCCAGCCTGCACACCCAGACTGCACACCTGGCCTGCACACCCGGCCTCCATACCCCACCCGCACACCCGGCCTGCACACCAGACCTGCACACCAGACCTGCACACTCTGCCTGCACACCCACATTGCACACCCGGCCCGCACACCTGGCCTGCACACCAGACCTGCACACCCGGCCTGCATGCCCAGACTGCACACCAGACCTGCACACCAGGCCTGCACACCCACATTGCACACCTGACTTGCACACCTGGCCCGCACACCCAGACTGCACACCAGACCCGCACACCAGACCTGCACACCCACATTGCACACCTGACTTGCACACCTGGCCCGCACACCCGGCCCGCACACCCAGCCCGCACACCTGGCCTGCACACCAGACCTGCACACCCACATTGCACACCTGACTTGCACACCCGGCCCGCACACCTGACTTGCACACCCGGCCCGCACACCCAGACTGCACACCAGACCCGCACACCAGGCCTGCACACCAAGCCCACACACCTCCCCACACTGACGCCATCAGTTTGGCTCTCTTGAGCTCCAGGACCCTGGCCTCCCGATCTGATGATCAGACACAAGCAGGGCCCCAGGGGGCAGAAGACCATGCTGAGGGGAACAGCCCATCCCAGTGACAGGGCGCCCAAGGCACTGGGGACAATGGGCCGCAGAACCGGTCAGCCCAGCCAGCTTGCAGGCCTGGAGGGGACAGTGCAGGCCCGGAGGGGACAAAAGCCCGCTGTCCCTGGCCCTCCCCAAACACAGGGCACAGGGTAAGTGCCCTTCTGTCCCTCTGACGAAGGCCAGCCCCCTCCCTCGTCCTGCCCTGCAGGGGGATGTCACCTTCCTGAGGTCCCCTCTCCCCCTGTGGTCTCATCCACCAACAGGAGACACCCTTCTCATGCCATGAGTTCACCCACTTGACCCTGTTGGCCAACAACACTGTCCCCAGGCCCACAGGCACCTGACCGGGTGTCACACAGGCCGACGCCGCTGACGAGCTGGACCCGCATGAGTCACCGACCCTCCCAGGCTTCCTCCTCTGCAGCCTGGGGACGAAACCTCCGCTCTTGAAGCCCGTGCTGGTGACCGAGCCCGAACAAGCGGGGCCACGGGTTTCCGCACCCTGGCCCGCGTCCACACGGGTGCGCGCAAACACGTCACACACTGTCTCCTCCAGCCTCCTGGCCAGCCCCGCCGGGCCCCTGGCCCCTCTCGAGAACGGGCACTCCACTTGGGGTGAAGCAGCAGGAGAGGGGTGCCAGGCCCGGGGAGGGCTCGCAGGTGCAGGCCCGGACCCGATGCCCTGTCTCGTGCTTCCTGTAGGCTGAGCCCTGGGGTTCGCCTTCCTCATCCGGGCACTGGAAACATGATGCCTGCCACCGAGTGGGTGTGAGGGTGAGTCACCTCGTGTGACAGCGGCACATCACCAGATGCATCTGGGGGAGAGAGCACGGGGGTCCTGCCTCCCCCCCTCGCTAAGCCGCTGGAGCTGCAGTGCCTGCTGATGCTGGCTGGTGGGGGCTTTGCCAGCCTCAGTTTCCCTACAGCTCCCCAGGCCTTTCCTGGGGAGTCTCCTGCTGCCTCTCCTGGGAGGCGTCTCCGGCCACCCCGGGCTCAGGGAAGTCTTTGGGGAAAGGCTTTCCTTTTGGAGCACAATAATGAGTGTGCTCCCAGGCATGGATGGGCCCCCCTCCTGATATCCTGTCACCTCTCTGGGCACCCCTGTCACCTCTGCCCCAAGTCCCACCCCAGGTGAACTGCAGATGAGAAGCCTTCCTGGGGCTAGGGCCGCCTGGACGCCCGGGTGTGACGTATGAGCAGGTGCGGCCCCGAGACGCCCTGATGGCTCTCCTCGGCAGTGAGGGGGTGGGGAGGGGGGGCTTTGCGCGCGTCCAGGGATCCGGCTGCCGGGGGGCCGGGGGCCCGGTACCCCCCCCCCCAGGGCCCGAGGCCAGGGCAGGACAGCGCCCCCGCCCCCACCGTCCCTGCCCGCACTTGTGACCTTCTGCCACTCAGGGTAACCACTTCCCTCTCCTGGTTTCATTTCTCCTTTTCCCAAGGAAGGGAGACCACCCGCGCTTGGCCGAGCACGAGCCCGCGGCAAGGGTGGCCGCACCCCCAGGCCTGGTGTGCGGGCTCCGGGGGGCCCCCCGGGCCAGCAGGGAGCTTTCGGGACTCAAGGTCCGTATCGACAAGTCGGGAGAGGCGTCAGCTGCCCCCACAGAGGAAGGGACCAACACAGGCTGCCCCCCCCCACCTCCTTGCCAGGCACCTTCTGTGGCTGGGGTGGGGGAGACCCTGCGCCAGGCTCTCCACCTCCACCCCTCCTTCGCTGGCCCTGAGTGGCCAGCCCTCGAAGCACTGCCCTCCAGGGAACCCTCCAGTAGCCTCTCCACGTGCCTGCACCCCCGCTCCTGCCTGGGTCTGCCTAGCTGGCCGTTCCCTCAGCCCCCGGAAGCAAGGCTGCCCCTTGCCGGGCAAGGCGGCCAGTGGCTGAGGTCCGGCAAAGCCCAAGGGGAGACCCCCAGAGCCATTCCACGGATGATGCTTGGGCCTCAGTTTACCCAACAGCCCCTCAGGGATGGACAGTATTGGTGGCCCCGGCAGGGAGGGCGCCCATGGCCCCTGGGGGAGGGGGGGTCCAGCCTTCCAGGTCCAAGCTTGGGAACATCTTGACCCTTCCACAGGAAAGCACAGGACTGGAGAGAAGGGAAGGGGCGCTGCAGTGTCTCTCTAAAGATGCCTCTGCCGGGGCACCTGGGGGCTCAGTCGGCTGAGCGTCCGGCTTCAACTCAGGTCATGATCTCATGGTTCATGGGTTCGAGCCCCGCATGGGGCTCTGTGCTGACAGCTCAGGTCCTGGAGCTGCTTCAGATTCTGTGTCTCTCTCTCTCTCTGCCCCTGCCCTGCTCACGCTGTCTCTCTCTCTCTCTTAAAAATAAATAAAACATTAGAAAAAAAACATTTAAAGATGGCTCTGCTGCCTGCACAGAGTCATTCCACCGGGAAGGTGGGTCAGTACTCCGAGACGGCACGGCCCCGAGGCACGGAGGGGCAGCCACAGCCGGGAGGGCCCCCGCTGGATGGGGCACTTGCCTGCTCCGGCCTCCACGTCTGTTTCCTGGAGCCACCGGGTCACAGGCCGCAGACCTGGGCGGCTTACTGTCCTCTCACGGGTCCAGGGGCTGGAGGTCCCAGATCGAAGTGTCAGCAGGGCCGAGCCAGCTCCGGAGGCCCTGAGAAGGGTCCTTCCTGCCTCTGCCAGCTCTGGTAGCGTCTGCTGGCCCCCGTGCTCCGTGGCTTGTGGCCAGAGCACACCAGTGTCCGCCTGTCCCCCCCATAAGGACACCGGTCCTACTGGGTAGGGCCACTCTTAGGACCTCAGCTTGATTTGATTACATCTTCAAAGACCCTGTTTCCAAATAAGGTCACATCCGCAGGTTGGGGGGTTGGGACTTCAACATGTTCTGGGGACACAGTGCAGCCACCATACCCTCTTCTCAAAAGGGAGGGGTGGATGGAAACCATCAAAAATGGGGACTTGCCTCTAGCCTGGGGGCCGCGCCATCGAGTCCCGTCCCCAGGCAGGGTCTCTTGGTGGTGAGGGGTCTGCAGGGCAGTGAGAGTGAAGGAAATGGGGAGTCTGCCTTAGGGAGGGCCCCAAGAGTCCCATCACCTACGTCACCATGTGTGGCCCGTGTGGCTCTGGGGTCTGGCCGCCAGGTGTGCTGACATGGGCTGCGAGCCCAAGGGGACAAAGCCTCTGGGTTTCCAGCCTGCCCTGGGAGGAGGCGGAGGCTCTGGCTCTCTGAGCTGCGGGAGGAGCCTCAGTCATGGGAGGCTGAAGGAGGGGCCCAGCCTGAGGAGCAGCGGCTCCGCCGCCACACCCCTGCGGCTCCCACACCAGCTGCCGCCAACCCGGGCGAGGGGAGCAGTGACCCCCAAACACCAATGCACGGAGAGCCCCAGACGGCAGCTCCCCAGCCCTCCTCCCTGGTCCTGCTCTGACCCCTCGCCACTGACCGTGGCCAGCCCGGGCGACGGCCAGTCCCAACCTCACCGGGCCCCAGGGGCCTTCACTGGACGGAGCTGGCCGTGCTGGGGTGCGTGCTGGGTGCACCCCCCTCCCACCACAGGACCCGGCTCTGTGCCCCATCCAGAGGCATTCCTGCCGCCTCTCCCAAACCGCCCCCAACATGCTCTGGCCACCAGCCACAAGTGAAAAAGGAAGACAGAAAATAGGTAGGGCGTAGAGGACTCAAATGACGGTATCACCCAGCCTGACCTCCCTGGTATTTGTGTTTACAGGTGACCTGCCCCGCACTCTTGGCCCGGTGGCCTCAGGGCAGGGTGGTCTCAGCAGGCAGTAACTCCCTGACCCCTGGGGGCCCTGGACTCTCCTCTGAGCCACCCAGCAGGTCCAGGGCGCTACAAGCACTTGGGCCCCCAGGGGCTGACACGGCGACGCACCTGCGGGAGGTGATAATCCCCGCCCAACTCAGGCCGGCAAACCCGGCTTGGCACCCATGCTCACTGAGAAAAATTAACTGGATCCCATATGGAGACCCATATGGAGAGGGAATGTGCCCCTTACATGTTTTAAATGCACGGGCCCAAAGGCTGTGTACAGACTGCCTGCAGCCTGGGGCCCAAGGGAGGTGGGCAGGGCCCCCAGGAGCTCGAGGTCCAGAGGGCTCCTGGGGGCCGGCCGGCGGGACTCCAGGCCACTCCATCTGTCTATCATCCTCCACCCTCCTGCTGCCGGAGGGGCCCAGGCCGGGGCTGACCCGAGACACCGGAGGGCCCTGGAACGCCTGTGTGGCTCTGCACCTCGAGGCCAGCGGTGGCCCGAGCTCGGGGAAGGCTGCCCCTTGGATGGCTGGACCCGCCGCGGAAGCTCTCCTGTGTCCCCCACTCGCTCTTTGGGGGCCTTCTGATTGCCCAGTGAGAGGAGACAGAAGCCGGTGGAAAGCTGGGCTCTGCTGACCCGGGGCTGAAACCCCAGCCCCAAACCGCTGGGCCCCGGCCCGGCCCTCCTTGCCCGGTGGGAGCTGAGGCCTGGGCAGCCAGGCCGCAGAGGTGAGGGAGAAGCTCCCAAGGCTGAACACGAGCAGCTCACGTCGGCCCCGTGTTGCATGTCACATGTCACGTGTCACGTCGTGCCCGCGCCTGCCTTGATGCTCCTCCGACCACCGGGGGCCCGTGGCTGCTGTGGGCTGCGGGGCCGGAGGTGGCAGATGGGCTGGCGCGGCCACGGGCACAGCCGGGAGACACTGGCTCCGCTGTCCCGTCTACGGACGCACGTGGCCCGACTTTTGTGCCAGGCTTGGAGCCTGTGGACAAGTGAACTCTCCCGTCCTCACTAACACTTTATCTCCATATCCACTGGGTAAAGAAGGTTTTTTTACACTTCTGTCATTGTTGTTATCCTAGAAATCAATGCTACACAAACACCGTTCCGCGAAACACGGTCACACTGGGCGGCTTTGTGGGGGCCCACAGCCTCCCAGACGTGAGGCGTGGCCGTGCGTCCACAGTGTGACCCACGGAAGGTGGGCAGGGTGGGGGGGCCGCACCCCGTCTCCTTGTGGAGAGAGAACGGAGCGATCAAAACCCAGCTGCACACAAGACGTGACAAGCCACAAAGGAGAGACTGTCCCGAAATGCAGAGCAAGATGGCCGACCGAGACCCGACACGTCAGTTCCGTCCGCGGTTACAGGGGCAGATGCACCACGCGAAGGGCAGAGACGGCGGGCTGGCTCCCCTCGGAGACCCCAGTGCGGGCCGTGCGCAGGAGCCCACGGAAACGGAAAGACAGGCCGCATGTGTGCAAACCGCTCCCCCCAACGGCGCTGACCAGCTGTGAAAACATCAGCACAGACCCCGGGACAAGGAGGACCCACGACCAGGAGCTGTCTGCGACAGAGGGCGGTCAGTTCTTCCAGAAGCACACACCAGTCCTGAGAAGTACGCAGCGGGTAAGGGGGCGCTCCCGAGAGTGTGCGGCTAAGCCGGGCCTGGCGGTCCCACACTCCTCTCTCAGGAACAAATAAGAAGGGAAGACAGAAAATCGGTAGGATGTAGAGGGCACGAACAGCAGCATCACCCAGCGCGACGTCCCCGGTGTGTGTTACTGAGCCTGCCGCCCGACGGGAGGGCGCCCGGCAAACCTGGCGGCCCGCAGAACAAGCCTCCGTGGGCCGGGGGACGTGACTGCGGGTCCCGCAGACGCAAGAGGGGCCTTGGAGAACTAAATCCGACCGCCCAGATGAAGTGCACACATGCCTTGGAAAACACAAACTTCCAAAGCTCGCTCGAAAATGGAATAGGGAATGTGCGTCGCTCTAAACGCAGTGACGAGACTGTAATTCACAGCCTCCCTGCCACGTGGCTCCCGCCCTACACGCTCTTGCTGGCGAATTCCCTCCAACTCTTAGGAGACAGAGAATTCCAATTCTACCCAAACATACAGACTCAGTACAGTTTGCAGAGAATGACAGGCTGACTCGAAAATTTATACGGAAATGCAAAGGACACAGAAAAGCGAAACTGACATAAATGAGAAGGTTTATACCAGCTGGCTCATCAAGACTTGAGCTACCACGATACAACTAATCCAGACGGCGCGGTGCGGCCAGCGGAGAGGTGTCCAGCAGCAGGTCCTTCCCTGTATCGTCACTTGATTTCTGACGGATGCCTCAAATTAATTCAGCGGGAAAGGGAGCGTCTCCTCAGTAAACGGTGCCAGGACGGCCGGGCATCCACAGAGAAGCCATGAGCCTCCACTGCCGTCCCGAAGCACAGGCAACAGTAACCTCAGGGTGGACTGTGGATTGAACCCAAAGCCGGAAGTGTGAGAAGCCTCCAGAAGGGAGCCCAAGAGAGTCTCTCAACACGGAGGGAGGCGGGGATCGCTTGGGACACAAGAAACACCAGAAAAGAGGAAATATGTTGGACGTCATAAAATGCAAAACTTTGCCTCCTCTGTTCCAATAAAGGCAGGTCCCAGGTTGGGGAAATAGTTCTGTGCGTGTGCATAAACATCCGTGTGCATGTGCAGGTGCACGCGGGTAGATCTCTGTGTACACGTGTGTGTAGGCATGTGTGCACGTTTAAGTCTATACACACATACGGCAAAGAAACTCATACACAAAATATATAAGGAATTTCTACAACTCAATACTGAGGATTCAAACAACTAATTGAAAATTGGCAAAGACCAGGGCGCCCAGGTGGCTCGGTCAGTTAAGCGTCCGCCTCTAGACTTCGGCCCAGGTCATGGACGGCGGGAGACGCACACGGCATGAACTGCCTGTAGGAAATAGTAGAAAATGTGGAACTGGTTCACGGTGACAGAAAGCAGGCCAGCAGCTGCCTGAGGCCAGGGGACAGGAAGGGCCCCCACAGGGGACCCCGGGGCTTTCTGGGAGACCACAGTGACAGGTGGCCTGGGCTTCGTCGTGGCTGGTGTGAGAGCTCACGGAACCACACGCTCCGTGAGGGTGGGCGTGTCCTGCTGTGTGCCACCTGCACATTGACAGCTGGTTTGTTCCGGGGACACATTCTCTGGGGGGGTCACACTCCATGCTCCGCACCGTCTTCGATCCGCGGTCCGGGGGGACCTACGAGCCCCCGGCCTTCCTCAAGCCCTGGCAGCTGGCAGCGAACACCCTTGGTGGAGGACGACAGACACGTGTCACCGGTTCCCACAACAGCCTTGAGAGGAATGGCTGAGCCTCGCGCGAGCTGGTGCACTGACGCTCCTTCCCTCCCAGACACCCCCCGCTCCTGGCTGTGGCGACGCCGCGGGGACCGTCCCCGAGTGCTGGGTGCTGTGCTCAGTGGTTCTCAGGGTGGGCAGTGTTCACCAACCCTGAGAAGTGCCCGTGTCCTCGCGCACGCCATCTTGCGCATGAGAAGGCCGTGTGTGGCCCGGCCCCGTCCACTGCCCCGGCCTCGAGGACTGCCGCGTGGGGTCCCGTTCAGGTGTGTCTGACGGCAGAGGCCGCGTTCTCGGGCCTCTGTGCTCCTCTGAGTGCCGGGCTCAGCCACACCTTGCGCGCACAAGGACTCAAGCAGCCACCGTCATGGCTCTGGGAGGTTCCGGGACCCTGGCCGGAGCAACCAGGAGGCGGAAACTCCGAACCCGCAACGTGCCCATCACCCAGCTGTGCCAGCGCACAGGTGAGCCCTGCCACACCCCAACAAGACTGTTGGGGTCCCACCCCACGTGGGCAGGGTCCTCGTGGCACAGAGCAGGCGGTGCGGCCGGTGGCCTCGCCCAGTCCCACAGCCGAGTGGCCCTCTCTCGAGGGCCTGAGTGGACCACGCAGCCCGGGAGCCCCGTGAGACCCCGCAGGGCCCTCTAGGTGGGGCCCTAACTACCGACCCGGGAGTTCTAGGAAGTGATTCTTAACAACGTGATGATGACGATGACCGCAGAGCCCCCCCGCACACAACCCAGCTGAACTCGGGATCTCAGCGGGCAGCGGTCTGGCCGCTCTCGGTGCCCTAGGCGTGGGGCAGGCCACAGCCGGCCCTTCAGGAGCCCAGCCCCGCCGGGGGGCCACAGGCCAAGCATGTCAGGTTAACACCGCTTAGTCTCCTCCATAGCCGGTGCCCCACAGCTTTCATTCAGGGGCGCGGCTGGGGACAGGCACCGAGGGCCACGGAGCCCACTGGGGGGTGCACCCAGCAAGGCCGAGCCCCGCCTACACATCGGGGCTCCCGACACCCAGAGCCACAGCTCGGTTCAGGACACGGTGGCTCTTCCCAAGCAAGCTGCCCAAACCACCTGACGCCACACAGCCCGGGCCTTCTGCCCGCAATGCGAGGGGCCCTCAGTGCAAGGGCCGCAGGCGCTGACGGGCTGGTGGGCGGGCCGAGGAGTCGTCAGGCATGCGGCCATCCCCACGCCGGCCGACAGACCCCGACTGCGCTCCCAGCCTGCTGTCCTCTGCTCCGTGTCCTCGGCCTTCTGCCACAGGGAAGCCACTTGCCCACGCCGGGCATCTCCCCAGAGTATCTGTTTCCTTTCCGTTACGGTTACATGCCTGTAACACAGTTACCATCCTAACCATGGTCAAGTGAACAGTTGTGGCGTTCGGCCCATCCACGTTGCTACACAACCATCACCCTCATCCGTCTCCAGAACTGTCTTCTCCGGAACTGACGTCTGTCCCCACAGAGTCCGGACTCCCCCTCCCCCGCCCCGCCCCGGCCTCCCACCCTCCCCCTTCTGCATCTGTGGGTCTGCGCTCTGGTCCTCAGTAAGCGGGATCACACGGTCCTTTTGTCCCTGGTGCAATGTCCTCAAGACTCATCGTGGGACAGCAGGGGTCGGCTCCCGGCCTTTTTCTGGCCACGTTCCCCGTCCTAGAGGACGTCTCTCCATTCCCTCCCGCGCGGCGGCCCCGGCCCCTGGGCTACTGAGTCGCTGTAGTAACAGAGGCCTGGGAGCGGGACCCTGCAAGTGCTCAGGGCCCAGGCCCACGGCGGAAGGACACGGTGGGTCCACCCGCGGGGCCCTCCCGCCGGCTCCAGAGCGCGCCCTTTCTCCCACAGGCAGCACTCGAAGGTGCCAGTGACCACTTCACGTTGTTTTCGATGATGACCATCGTAGTGGGCGTAAAGAGATCGAAGACCCTTTTCTAACCCAAAGGCATTTGCCAGGTGATCAAAGTGCAGAGTCTTGTGCCCCTTCGGCAGCCTGCACGGCCTACGGCTGGACGTTGGCAAAGCCCATTTTAAGAGACAGGGAGAGTTTGGCTGTGAGGTTCTTCCAAATCCTGGATTCACCAGTGGCTCCACTGAGCGTTACCAGGGCAGGGGGAAGGAGTGGTTGGCGCCTGGGAGGGGAGGAACCGGCCGGAAGGCACGCAGGAGGTTAGCAAAGCCGCCACCCCGGGGAAGCTGGGACCTTCCCACGCCCTGCCCTGAGTGCCCAGTGCCCAGTGGGTCAGCACCTCTGGGGAGGGGAGCGGCGTCCGCTGCCAGACTGCCGCTGGCTCTTGGCGGTCGGGCTGGGGCGGGCGCCACCCACCGTCTCTGAGACCTGAACGGGAGTGCGGCTGGAGATGCGGCCGGGAAGGGAGGCTCTCCCACAGAGACGAGCCACGGGAAAAGGCAAGGTTCTTCCCCAAATATTTTATTTAAATATTAAATTAAAAAAACATACACCCGCTGATCATTTGGCATACATTTCTCATGGTAACACAAGAAATAAAATAATTAATTCCGTTATGGTAAAAAAAGAGAAACCAAACTCTGTACACGGTCGTCAGGTTGCTTGGCGCCTCCGCACGGGCAGTCACGCCCAGCGCGCGCCGGCCCTGCGGGGAAGGTACAGGACACACGTCGCACACACCTACACACAGACGCAGAGACACGACTCACAGCGAGAAGGAAAACCTCCGGGAAAGTAAAGTGCTTGTCACGGCTCCGAGGCCTTTGATCTGTGGCATCGCGGCGGCAAGCTGTCTGAGGAGGGGCCGCTCTCCCCTCTGTGAACCTGGAGGCCCGGGCGCCCCCAGGCCCCCGTGACGAGTCCGCAGGAGGCTTTGGTGACTTCTCTGTGGCCAGGAACGAGGACGGCCCTCCCCCGGCGCTCTGGCGACAGCCGCGGGGAGGTAGCAGCAGCGGCCGCGGCAGGGCCGGGGGCTGGTAGCAGCAAGCTTGGCAGACGCAGACGCAGGCGCGGGCACGCGGGCACGCGGCCGGCCCCCTGCCCCCTCGCAGCCCGGCAGTCTTTGGCTTCTGCAGACGCCCACCTCTCCCCCGTTAATACTGTAGGTCGTAAGAGCCAAAGTGAGCTGAAGGCACCTGGGTCGGTAAAGGGTCGGGTGCTGACGGGTGCAGAGGGGGTGAGGCAGCTGCCCGCCGCTCTCCCGCTCGGGCGCGTCTGACCCGAACCCACCTGCCGGGTGAGGACACACCTGCCTCCCTCCTCCGCGCCGACCTGGTGCTGCCGCTTGGTAACGTTACCAGAGAGCAAGAGTCACACCAGGAACACAGACGTGTAGTAAAAAATATAAAAAATAAGTAGTGTCTATTTGTCTATTTATATACATGGACAATATTTGCTTTAAAAAAGGAACAAAGCTTGAACAACACTGATCTGACCTCTCATTTCAATTTTCTCGAGTGAAAGCCTCCCGCCTGAGGCCTGGATGGGGCAGGGTGGCCGCGGGCCACAGCCTGGCCGCCGGCAGGGGGGGACGCGCACCCACGACCCCGCTGTCCGCCTGCTCCCGCCCGCCGGCCCGTATTGCACGCCCCCTGCCCTGGTCAGTTGTTCGTTTTGGACCCTGATAATGAAATGCATAAAAACTTAAATTAGCAGCGGAAATAAGATGGGCGGCAGGAAGAAACCTCTCCGGGCCCACCCTCCAAGCCACGTGGCCCAGGCCGAGCCCCGACCTCAGCCACCCGCCCCGTCTAGTCTCTTCCTGGGGTTCCTCTGAAGAATCCTGGAAACTGACTCTCGAGCAGTTGATAAAAGTTCGCATCTAAAATAAGAAAACCGTCCTTGGGGTTCTGATTTCAGGGCAGAGAATTCTAGGAATCTGCAGATTGCTTTCTCCTGGGGGGGGGGGCCAACAGAGCTTTTTAAAAAAAGACAAACAAAAAACTGATACATGAAGTAGAAAGTTCACAGTCCTCGTTCTGAAGCGTAAATGTTTCGGGGAGTGGAGAATGGCTAACTAAAACAAACAAAAAAGGCTCCTAAACACACACGCACACGCGCGGATGCACCCGCGGCCCACACCACGACTTCTCGCGAGGCAAGCCCCGCGCAGCCCCCGCGGCCCCCTCCCGCCGCCCCGACCGCACTGGCGCTGGCCAGTCCCGCCAAGCCCTGTCGCCTCTCACCCGCCACCCTCCTTCCCCTTCCCTTCCACCCACCCTGACACGCCCCTCAATTATTATTTTTCTTCAGGAAGTTTCCAGGCCCTACTCAGAGCTACATTTGCTCAGTGCAAGGGAAAAAGTGAAAACCAAGAACAAAGGAAAAAGCCAAAACACCAGACGTATTGCTTGTTTCGCTCCTAGAAACTTATTGGCTTCGAGTCCGGAAACGTCTTCACATACTCTGAAATTATTGCTTCGAAGGGCCGGCCGCCTGCACGTGGGCGGTCACTGCACCAGCACGATCGTGCCCCGCTGGCCCGACGTCAGGTCCTCCATCTCGCAGTCCGCCTGCGGCAGCCCGGCGCCCACAAAGCTCGTGGGCAGCACGGTGGCGGGCAGCGGGGTGGCGCCACCGCCGATGTGCAGGTGGGCGTCCAGCAGCTGAGCCGCCGCTGCCACCGGGGAGCCTCCGGCCTGCAGGAAGTGGGGAGGCAACAGCGGGCCGGGCGCCAGCCCCAGCTCCTTCTGGAGTCCCGACACGAGGAGGGCGCCGGCGCAGGGGGCGAGGGCCAGCGGGGCGGCGGGCGGCGGGGGGGCCTGCTGGCAGCCGGCCGGGTGGTGCTGCAGCTGGAGCAACCTGGAGGGGGGAGGGGGCGGGTCACCCGTGTCCACGCCGCCCCGCGGGGCCGCCGGCTGGGGCACTCTCCACGCGCAAGGCTGTGTGTGACTAACCCCGAGCCATTCCTGACATTTCCACTCTCCGTCTTGCCTTTGTGGCAGCTCAGAGATGCCAACCGGACGCGACACTCGTATCTGCTGCCCCCTCCGTCCCCTACTCACGGGTGGGCTTCAGAGTGCTCCCTACCCCCGCCGCCACCGTCTACTGGAACGAAGCCCCCACCCCGGCTGATCGCCCCACCCCAAGGGCCGGCAGGTGCATGTGTCTGATTACACGGAGACGGGGAGGCGCCGACGAGATAAGGTCACTCAAGGAACCGGCCGAGGGGCGGGCGCGCAGGGGGCCTACCTCTGCTGGTGCAGGACCTCCTCCAGCAGGCTGCGGCCCTCCCGGCTGCCGGCCCCGCCACCGTGCGGGCCCGGGCTCTGCGCGGGCAGCTGGAAGGCGCTCAGGCCGCCCCGCGAGGCTCGGCTGGAGGAGGGCTGGCACACCTGGCGCGCCAGCCCCTTGATCTTGTTCAGGCCCAGGAGCCCTTTGGCCCGCGTGCTCTTCCTCAGCTGCTGCCGGAAGGCTTTCAGCCCTGGGGGGGCAACATCAAGCCGTCAGGGGGTGTGCAGACCTCGGGTAGGCGCAGGCAGGGAGGGACCCCATGCAAACGTGATGGCATAAACGGACTGGTTTCCTGCGGGGTCAAGGGCACTCTCCGGTCATCCAATTGGATGAGCTGAGTCGTCTTTTCTCAGACTGTGATTTGGGGCAGCAGCTCTCACCCCAAACAGGGACCAGTCTGGGCAGACTCTGTGGACGGAGGGCCCAATCGGGGCCACGGAGGGAGCCCAGGCAGGGAGCTGGTCCCTCCTCCAGATGAGGCGCTGCAGCCTGGCACCTGGGTCTCCTGGACTTTTAGGACCTGTCACAAGGGGTCCCTGTGGGTTTGTCCCTGAAAATGGGATGTCTAGAGCCTGGGGGCTCTGTTGCTCCGTCCAGGCCCGGCCAGAGACTCGGGGCGCGCCATATGCATTGGGACAGAGGGACACCCTCCCAGGGCCACATGCGGCATCTTCTGGAAAGGCGGAAGGAAGGTGAGCAGGAAAGGGAAGTACCTTGGGTGAGTGAGGTGTCCGACGCCCTCCGGCCTTCCTGGAAGCTGATGGGGAGCAGAGCGGCCCCTCCCGGGGCCCCCCGCGCCTGCAGCACTGGGGTGGCGGACTGGGCTCCCAGAAGCGGCGAGGCCAGTCTGAGAGGGGAGCAGGTGCCCAGTAGCCCCTGGGCGGCCAGGCGGCCACTGAGATCAGCTGGGCTGTCACCGGCCGAGGTCAGACAGCTGTCAGAACTGGTGCCTTCCGCAGGACTCGCGGCGGAGGAAGAGATGACGATGCCTGTGGGAGGAGGTGCGCACTCCTGAGGGGCCCCCGAGGCTCCCCGAACCCAGAAGCAACCCGCCAGCATCCAAGTTTTCACTGGAAGTCACAAGTGCCAACGGTCCCAGGAGAGGACCAGGCAGGGACACTTTCTCCCTGCCTGGCACGCAGCTCCTGGGCCCTGGGACAGCCCACGTGGCCTGCTGACAGGGGCAGATGGCGGTACTGGCGCCCCGTCCCGACCCTCAATGTGGGGCAGGCGCCTACGACCACCAGAGGCTGTTCGAGTTTGGGAGCCGCGATGGTGCCCGGCCGCCTTGACGGAGCAGCTGTCACCGCAGCTGACTGGTGGGGCTCAGGCAGGGTACACGGGGGCCTGGGCTGAGGACCACAGAACAGCCAACCCCATGCTGTCCTGCCCCCAAAGGACCCCGTGCAGTCGCAAAGTAGGGTCCGAGCGGCCTCGGGGTTGGAACAGAAGGTGCGTCTGGACAGGTGCAATCAGATGCTGCCCAGCCAAGAAAGCACGCTTGTCATGGGCCCGCCCCCGCCACCAGGGACACTTACATGGAGGGACGCTCGGGGAGAAGCTGGAGACCTCGGCCAGCGTGTGCCTCCGGCCTGTGCCACCGGACAGGGGCTTCTGTGCCTCCCGCTCCTCCTCCAGGCCGTGACCCGGCCTGACCTCCTCACTGATGGTCGCGTCCAGCAGGCCGCTTGGGGAGATGGAGCGGTTCCGGAACATTCCACTGCAGGTGGCTTCCAGAGGGAAGAACAGGGGCTGGGAGGGACAGACACAAACCAATAACTCCTGGGGCTCCGGGCACCCGGGTGGGAGTCACCACCATGGCTGGGAGAGCCCCCCCGCCCCCGCAACGGCCGCCCAGGGTGGGGGGGGGTCACACACCTGGAGTGAGCTGAGGGGGTCACAGTCCGTGTCCGCCTGCAGGACGGCCTGCCCAAAGGCCTGGGGCTGTGGGCACAGCAGCGAGGACTGGAAAGAGTCACCAGATAGGCCTTCCTGAGGCACCTGTGGGCCAGCAGAGGAGAGGTGTCAGCAGTGGGGACAACCGCAAACAGCGTCACCAGAAAGACCCTGCTGGCTTTGCTGCAGGGCTGACAGGCCAGTCACCAGTGGCCCCGGCTCAGGCCAGGGGTGACCAGGAGAAGGTGTTGAGAGGCCAGACCGGGGACAGTTAAGGACCAAGTGCTGCAGGGTAGTGCCTGACCCACAGCAGAGCGGCCAGCACCCCTCTTCTCACACAGGACCCCCCAACCCCATGACGCACGGGCAGGAGACAGGGCCTAAGGGCCAGTGGGCCTGGCTGGGCAAGGGACTGTGACTGGCGGGGGGCGGGGGCACACAGTCCAGGCAGAGCTCGGCCAGGGGCTGCCCCCCACCTCAAAGCCGCTGAGGTCCGAGCTCCTGGGCCGCCGCTGCAGGGCCGGGCCGGGCCGGGCCGACGGCTGAGCGTGCCGGTGCTCCTTCAGCCGCTCGAGGAGGAGGTAATAGATGGCAGCAAAGTGGTTGTAGCTGCTGTTCTGCAGCGACTGGAGGAGGCGGAGAGGAGCGGGGTCAGAGCGGGGCCGTAGAGGGAAGAGCGGGGCAGCAGGGCTCTGGGGGGGTGGGGGGGGCCCTCGGAGCGGCCTAGGCTCCCCGACAAGACGGTTCCCAGGGTTATTCTTGGGTGGCCGAGAATATCCCTTAGAGGAGTGGACAGCTGGCCCTTAAATTAGCCCATGTTCCCGTTTTAACTCGACTGGCGAGTGCCTGCTCTCCCTCGGGGTCCGCGCGGCCGGGCGGGGGCGGCGCTCACCTCCACGGTCCTCTGCCGGTCGATGCCCAGGGCGTTCATGATGCCCAGCGCCCGCTCGTCATAGGGGCCCAGGCTGGAGCTGCAGCCGGGCGCGGGGCAGGCCGTGCAGGGGGGCCGCGGCACGGCGGGCTCCGCCTGCATCCACCTGTGCTGCCGGATCTGGGCGATGGTGATGCGCTTGGCGGGGTCCACCACCAGCATGCGGCGGATCAGCGTCTCACAGTCTGGGGGGCGAGAGAGGCCTGCTGAGCCCGGGCAGCCACCTGCGTGAATGCTCCCACCACCAACCGGCTGGGGACCGGGCACCCTCCCTGACAGCACGCGCGAGTGACTGTCCTGAAGGATGCAGCGGAGACCGGGGGCAGTGGCCCGGGGCTGTCTGTCGGGACCTGCTGCCCAGGAGAGCCACCAATTGAGGGCTCGGTCCCCTGGAGGGACGTGGTCTTGCTGACCTGCCCCGGAGGACCCCGGAGGACCCCCAGAGACTGGGCCTCTCGGGGCGACAGCAGAGCTGGCCCCTCAAGTAGGGCACCAAGGAAACCCGGGGGCTGGGACGCACGGACCGGTCGGGCCCGCGTGGCAGGAAGCAAGCCCCTGCCCCCCCTCCGGCCGCCGCCCGGCCCACCCTCGGCTCCTGCGCGGCCGGCCCACCCACCTTGAGACATGAAGAAGGGGATTCGGAAGCGGCCCTCCAGCACCCGCTGCCGCAGCGCCGGCAGGCTGGGCCCGTCGAAGGGCAGGGCTCCACACACGAGGACGTAGAGCACGACACCGAGACTCTGCAGAGGGCACACACACGGCCGCACGTCAGTGCCCGCTCCGGCCGCACGTCCGGGCCCGCTCGCCCACGGCCCACGCCCCTCCGGCCGACGTGCGCCAACGCGCAGGTCCTACCCAGATGTCCAGCTGTGGGCCTTCGTACTCCTTCCCCTCAAAGACTTCCGGGGCCGCGTACGGGGGGCTCCCACACCACGTGGACAGGGGCTCTCCTGACTTGTAGAAATTCCCAAATCCAAAATCTGAGGGACAGGAAGGCAGACGGTGAGCTCACAGCGGAAAGGGCAGGGCCGAGTGTGCGCGCCCCCGGCAGGGGCCCTCACGAGACCGCACTTCTGGGGCTCGGGGCCACCCCCCTGCCCCCCCACCCCGGGAGGGCCCCTGCCTGCCAGCTTGATGTCCATGCTGCCGTCCAGAAGCAGGTTCTCGGTCTTCAGGTCCCGGTGGACGATGTGGTGGCTGTGGCAGTGCTCCACGGCAGACAGAATCTGCCAGAATTTCTTCCGTGCTTCGTTCTCGCTGAGGTGCCCGTTGGAGGTCAAATAATCTGAGGGGCGACAGGACGGAGCTACAGGCCTGACAGCCGAAGTATGGCCACCGCCTGGCGCACGACCGGGGAAGGCGGGCAGAGCTTCGTGCTGGGGGCGCCCCCGACCAGCTACAGTGACAGATACTTCTAGAAACAGGCGTGGCTTACCAAACATTTCTCCGTTTTTTGCAAATTCGGTGACAATGTAAAGCATATCCTTTGTTTCCATAACCTAGAAACACAAAGACCTCACGTTTCACCACACAGAGAGAGAACATACCAATGGTATAAATAATCTACCCGAACCCAGTCAACTGTTAACTTCCCCAAGGATGAGTGCCTCCGTTATCTTTAAGAAGGAAAGAAAATAAACACTTCTGTGTTAAAGAAAACAGATATGAAGGTTCCTATTCAGAAAAAGAATTTAAGGGCTCAGAGGTGAATTTCTCACTAACCTGCCTATCGGAATGCACTAGAAGTTTCCTGTGTCACACCACGTTTATGCGACCTCTCACCGGCCGCCCGCAGGGAGGCCTCAGAGGTCTGACACCCGCGGAGTGCACTGCTGGGGCTTTCTTCTAGAAGCCTAGCAGGCAACAGATGATGCAGGCCAGCACAAGCTGAATAATAGATAGCAAACACCCCTTCCCACTTTGCGTTGCCGACACGCTGAGCAGCAGGCCGTGCGAGATCGGCAACGGACCGGACCACCGTCTGGACAGCAGAGCCCCCCCCCCCCCTCCACCGTGCGTGTCAGCAGCCGAGGCCAAGGTCACACACACCCTAGAGGCTCACCTATGGGTGGAGATTTGACTTCACTTTGAAAACCATTTTATAAAGGGTTTAAAATACAGCTAGTTAAGAAACAAGATAAAACGTACATCTTTGGTACTAAAAGAAGCAAATCCGACTCCTGCCCCGTGTGTTTTAAAAGATTTCAAAGGGAGACGCAGAGACAACACATTCTTACAGTAACAGATTTCTTTAGGTTTTGAAATCCAGTTTTTCCTTAAAAAAGACACTTTAAAAGGCAACTGCTTTCAGCCAGAAACCTAACAAGACAGCAAACACAGTGCAGTTTAGCGAGAATCCCAACCGGCATGGCCCCCCGCGTGTGCGGCAGAGGCCTGGGCGGCGAGGCTCTGGGCGGCCCCTCTCCCTCCATTCGTTAAGAGAAACGGAGAAAGAATTAAGAGTAAACGGTGCTTGGAGTTTTAGGGAACCTGCAGGCGAGAGGGAAGTGTGTCAGCAAAGCTCTGGGGCCTGGGCCAGCTGGGGAGGATTAGACAGCAGGGCCAAGCCCCCGGGACTGACAGGCCCTGCTGTCCCACTGAAGCCTTCCACGTCCCAACTTGGACAGTGACAAGAGACTTCACCCCCCCGACAGGACCTCAGCCTCTGGTGGCGTGGGCCGAGTGCAGTCTAGCCGGGCCGCCCCACACAATGGGCCTGCAGAGGGACAGGAAGACCAGGAAGGTGCACTCCGGCCCATCCCTCCAGCAAAGTCAAAAACAGGGCCAGCCGGCTCCTGCGGAAACGGGCGGGCACATTTGTCAGGCGCTGACATCAGCGGCCACGGTGGGAGCGTCTGACCAAAGCAGCACCACTAAACGGACACAGAAACAGCACGTGGACCGGAGCGTGCGGACAACCGCGCTTAGTGACTCCTAGGGAGCCACCGTGCAGGGGACCATGAGCCCGGTGACGCGGCTTCCGTGGGACGGTTTTCGATTCGAACGCCCTCTCCCGCCACCCACACGCCGAGCCCTGCCGTGAGCGCAAACACACACGCACTACCCCGTGGCCATCCCAGATTCATGGGGCTTCACGAGAATCCCCAAAAGGAACTTAACACCCAACACAGCTGGACGGACTGCCGAGCGTTTGCAAACAACGCGCTCCTGTGTGAGCAGACCGGGTCTCATCGCAGAACCGGCCGGTGAGTGAGAGGCTGCTCTACCGGGCTCATTAAACCAGCGCTCATGTTCCAAAGATACGAAGTACCAGTCAGCACGTGGGAACAACAATAAAGTCACAAAACAAACCGACCGACGGACAGGGCGGCGGATTAGAAGACAAGTTCTCTGTTCTCACCACGGCAAAAGAATTTTCAGCTCTCCATTTTGGACGGAAGAATTTAAACGGGAAGATGAATGCTTTTGCTACTGCCTTTGCAAACAGAAGTTCACGGAAACTGGTAAAGGCAGCCGGTTTTAAAGCTTAATAATTATCTGCAAGGAGGGAAGTGTCTCCTTCCACTAAAATCTTCTTTCCTTCCACGCTAAATGCTGGACGAGTGGCAGCACACAGGTCTGGTTGTTTTCTTAGGCAAGTAACTCTAACAACCGACCTCGACACATTTAAAACGGGAAGGAATGACGATACTAAATAAAATTTTAATGAGGCACGTATCAATTATGATCCAAAAGCAAGAAAAGAATAGGAAATGCACATGAGGAGCTTACAGAAATCAATCCATTCACCTCACCCAGCCAGTCCCCTGCCTCCCACATGCGCCCAAAGAGGGGGCAAAATTCAGAAACTGCAGACTCCTTGTTGAACATAAAAAGTGCTAAACTTGCCAGAAGAAACGGCACGAGGCAAACTTGCGTCCTTACCTGATAAAGCTTTATGATGTGAGGGTGATTCAGAAGCTTCATGATCTGAACCTCACGATATATTTTCTCCAAATTACTGGAGTCTAATCGAGTTTTATCGATTATTTTTATTGCAACCTACGGTTTAAAAGAAAGGATATTTTTGTCCCCCATAAGACAAAACAAAACAAAAAACCTTTCATTTACATATATTGTTTTTTTGCACCTTAACTTCTATGACATTTAATGTCCCCAAAAGGTCACAAAAAGTGGGAAGGGCACACTAACCATTCATTAATGGTACTTAAAGGAAGTATCTTAAATGTCTGCTGGCTCCCTTTATAGGGTCTCTGGGCGGTTCACAGAGCCCCCCACTCCTGGGTCATCTGGTCATTACCCTCTCTGCTGTCCCCTAATATTTGTACAAATTATTCAGAATCCAAACATACAGCATATTCTCTTCACGGAACAGAGAACTGTCAGCACTGAGACATTGCAGGATGAATGCTAGGGACAGGGAAGCCACCCAGCGGCCCCCAGGTCTGGCACGCACC
Organism: Mungos mungo; assembly: GCA_004023785.1. NCBI lineage: Eukaryota > Metazoa > Chordata > Mammalia > Carnivora > Herpestidae > Mungos > Mungos mungo. Next base: position 94,084 of record PISW01006625.1, read on the forward strand.
TGGGTTTTGGTGACTCGATGCCGGGCCAGCTTCACCACGGCGAAATTGCCCTTGCCCAGGGTCCGCTCGACGTCGTAAAAGCCCACGCGGAGGGTCTTCTGCTGACCCTGGCCGGAGCCGGCGGGGGCCGAGCTCAACTCCGACATGATCACCATGGCTCCGGGCCGAACCTGTGGGCCACCGGGGAGCACACTCAACACCGGCCGCCCCCTCGCTCTGCTCCTTCCTAAACACCTCATCCCGCCGGGCGCCTGCCCGATCCCACTCCCGCCCCCGACACCGCCAGCCCCGCGGGGCGCGTGGACCTCATCCACCCTGCCCGGCTCCGACCCCCGACCCCCCAGCCCAGCCGGGCGCATGAGCCGGCTCGCACCCTCACCGCCCCCTGCCGGTGCTCTGCTCCATCCCGACCCCCGATTCCCCAGCGCCGCGCGGCGCCTGAACCCGTTTCCCACCCCGCCGCCCGTGGTCAGCTCCATCTAGACCCCCGACTCCCCTCCCAAGCCCCGCTGGGCGCCTGGACCCCCTCCACCCTACCGCCCTCTCCATCCAGACACCCATCCTCCAGCCCCGCGGGGCGCCTGGACCCGCTCCCACCCGCCGCCCGCGGTCTGCTCAATCCAGATCCCCGAGACCCCCGCCCCGCAGGGCGCCAGGACCCGCTCCCACCCGCCGCCCTGGGTCCGCTCCATCCCAACTCGAAGATCCCTTCAGCCTCGGGGGGCGTAAAATCCGCTCCCGTGCTGTCCCCTGCCCCGCCACCTGCGGTTGGCTCCATCCCGACTGCCAGACCCCTGTAACCCCCGCGGGGCATATAACCCGCTCCCACCCCGCCTCCCTCCCCACCGCCCGCGGTCCGCTCCATCCAGTCTCCCGACCTCCAGCCCCGCGGGGTGCGTGGACCTGCGCCCACGCCGCCGGAGGCCGGCTGCATCCGACCCCTGATCTTCCAGCCCCGCGGGGCGCGGGGACCCGTTCCCACCCCGCCGGCCGGGATCCGCTCTACACCGACCCCCGGGCCCCCAGCCCCGCTGGGTGTGTGACCCGCTCCCACGCCGCCCGCGGCCGGCTGCATCCCGATCCCCGGACCCCCAGTCCCGCTGGACGCCGGGACCCGCTCCCACCCTGCCGCCCGCGGTCCGCTCCATCCCAACCCCGGAGCCCCAGTTCCGTGGGGCCGGTGGACCCGCTCCCACGCCACCATCCCCACAACAAAGGGAGCCCGGCGGCGGCTGGGAGAGCGGCGTCCCGGTCCGAGACCCCCGCGCGCGCGCCTTCGGGCCCCGGAGCCCCGAGCGGCAGTCGGAAACCAGAGCCCAGGAGCTCCGGGGCCCGGCCCGGCCGCCTCGAGCCCGGGGGCCGCCACCGCGGCCTCGCCGCCGCCTCACCTCCGCCGCCCTCCGAGTGCCGAGGCCGGGCCGCCGCTCTCCCCGCGGCCCCCGTCGCCCGCTCGGCCGCTCGCGCTGCTCGGGCGCCTGCTTCTCGGGCGCTTGCTCCTCGGGCCACCACCGCCGCCGCCCGGGCCGCGCCGCATGTCAGCTCTGAGGCCGCGCGGCGCGCTCGGGCCGCACGCACCGCCCACCTTGGGCCCCGCCCCCGCCCCGCCCCCGCCCCTGCCGCGCGGGCCCCTCCCCGCCCCGTCGGCCCCGCCCCCGCCGCCGCCGCCGCCGGATTGATACATCCCGATTGACGTCGCTTTGACGCCAGAGCGACGCGCGGCCGAGTGCCAGGCTAAGGGAGAGCGGGAGATCGGGCGGTTGCCAAGAGACTGGCGGCTCTGACGCGCGCGCTGATGGGGCCGTCGCCCTGGCGACCGCGGGGCGGTGACGTCAGGGGCGCCGGCCGCCCGAGGCCCGCCGAGGCCTGCCGTTCCGCCCGCGCTCGCGTTCTCGCCGGCGCGCGCCCCCTCCCGGGAGCCGCGGGCGCTGCAGGCGGCTTCGCCTCCAGTCCTGGGGTGCAGTTCTCTGCCTGCTAGCGCGCGCGCAGCAGCCCTCGCACAGCGCCCCCACTTCCCCCTCTCTTCCCAAAGGCTTGGCTCTAGGACAGTTCCCACCCCCCCGGAAGTGCAGCACAGCGATTGCAGCATCCTCTTCGGATCCCTCGTCCGGGGTCCCCGTTATCGGGGTACAGGGCCCCAATTTCCATTGAAAAGTGCTGGGACTTGGCACCTCTATTAGGAGAAGTGGCAGGTGGGGCTCGGAAAAGCTCGCAGACTCGCAGAATGCGGCCATACGGTGTGCCAGGTGACAGCCCGCCAGCTCCCACTCCCCGAATTGCCCGCCCCCCACGGCATCCCAGAGAAGCGCCACCATCTCCTGGGACGCCCCCTGGGGCGAGGCAGCTACAGACATGCAGGACCTGGGGGCAGCCCAACTCTGGTTACCTTTGTTCTGCACAAATCTATTGTTTAGCCAGTGCGAAACGTAAACACAGGAAGCCTGGGCAGCATCTCCTGGCACGGGTAGGCCTGGTGGGATGGATGGGGTTCTCCTTCTGGCTTCGCCCTCGCCCACAAGGAGCCCCGGCCGCGGTTCAGCCCGCCCGGCCCTTTCTCCCTCAGACCTGCGGGTCAGCAGCTAGTGAAAGACCAGAGGAGGTCTGGGGACCTTTGTAAGGGAACCCACAGGCTCTGCTTTGACGAAGGCACCCAGCTGCACGAGAGAGGGGGAAAGGCCTCGAAGGCCAATTTCTCCCAGGCCCAGAGGTGTAGGTGGGAACGGGCTCTGCTCACTCAGCTCTCCTGGTGAAACCCAGTTAGCAACACCTTCAGTGAGGTGGTGATGGCTCTCTGTCACGTCCCTGGTGCTCTGCATTCAGATAAGGGGAGGATGCCGGCTCCTGGGGGGTGGGGGGCAACAATGGGGTCAGCGGCAGGCCAGGACTTCCGCCTTGACGGCAGTGGACACCGTGGAGGTCCTGCGGCGGTGTTTACTTTTCTCTGCTGCCTGTTTCCTCAGAGCTGCAGGGGACAGTCCTGTGCCCCTCCAGACAGGTGCCCGGCAGCCGAGTCCCTGTTAGAGAGGAGGCCGGACAGGATGACAATGGCAGTGGCTGACAATTGCCGTTAGTATTGCCGCCCACTTCGCGTTCCCTTGTGCCTCATCGGAAAATGACACGTTCTCCAGGGAAGACAGAGGCTGTGGGTGAACGGCATTTCTTGAGCACTAGGCATTAGGAAGGCAGTGATTTGGGATTTAAATTCTATGTCTAGTCTAGAATCATTTTCCCTTGTGTCGGATGAAAAAAACCACTTGGTAGGAGGGGGTGGGGGGGCAAAACTGAAGTGAGATGGGTGCAGAACTTAGAAGCCTTCTTCCAGAGGCTTCCATGCGTGGGCCATGGCCTGGAGACGTGGCTGGACTGTCTGGGGTACCACGTAGGACTCGGACGTGCTTCTCCTGATGCATGGCCACCAGCCAGACCAAACATTTCCCAATTACCCCTCCCCGGGCGGTTGTTCGTGGATCAGTTTGTTTGGAAAGGCCTTTCAGGGACACCAATAATTCCAGAATTTTCCTTGGTCTTTCAGAAGTATCTTGATGATCTGTCCCAGCTATATCCACCGAGAATTTGGAGAAGTATTTTTACGTTTTTCCAGCTGAACAGTTTGCAACTGCTTTTCTTCCCTTCCGGAGGCCCCACTATTCTGCTCCTAGGAAAGCAAGATGCAGAGACCAGAAACTGGGGACCTGAATGCCCTCACCTGCTGCCCCTCATTCTGTGACCCCAGAACGTTCCTCGGGCTCATCCGAAGGGCCGCCCAGCAAACCGGGGCTCCTCCGCCCCCTCCCGCCCCAGCCTTTGTCGAGTCTTTTGCTTAACTGCCTGAGCCACCCAGGCACCCCTTGCCAAGTCTCTCGAAAGGTCATAGGTGTTTGCAAACACCTGGCTGGCTGTTTGGAAATGTTTTGCCATTACTTTGTCATCGCTGAATAAAAACTGCAGCCCAGAGAGCCAAGGCTGCCTTCCCAGAGAAGGTCCCTGGACCCTGGCGCACTTGACCCTTACTCCCAGTCTGCCTTGAACTTCCAACCTTCTGAACAGCCTTGTGTGGGCCATGGCCACCAGCACCCACCACCCCCACCACCCAACCCTTGGGTAGAAAGCCTGCTCTGCAGAGAATGGAGGCAGAACAGAGGAAAAGTCTCCCAGTGGGGTTCCGGCTGGCACCCCCCCAGGAACTTGCCATTGACGGGTGTCTGCTTCCAAGTGTCTTTGATTATTGCTTGCATCCTTGGCACGTGGAGGCCATAATTCCTTCCAGAATCCTTGACTGCTTTTCAGATGTCTAGTGTTGCATGCTTGGCACGTAATGAAGGGGGGAAAATACACAGTGTGCGCTCCAAGAGAGGTAAGCAGACAATGGGAGGAATTCCCCACTCGCCATAATGGAAGAAATTCTCTCCGAGTCGGCAAGGATCAGGTCTGTCTGTTTTGTAGATCTTTGCAGGCTCGGGAGAAGCAGTAAGTCAGGTTTCGTTTCCATTTGGAATTTCCCAAGCCTGTCTCCTCAAGGCCGTGTTTCTAGTTATCTTACCTCGTCAGCAGGAAGCAGGTCTCTGATATTCGCTCATTCCTGGCTGGTGTTCTAAACCCGTTCCCTACAGATTAACAGTGGTGGGGAGAGGAGTGCCCCTTGCAAGGTGGCTTTCCCCTTGTCACCAATAGGAATGCGAGGTGACTTTCTTCCTGGAGACTCTCTTCCTAGATACCCAAGGCCCTTCTCTGCCCTCCTGGCTGTCTGGTTTGGTTTTATGTGGTTTATTTAAGGTGTCAGCCCCATGATTTCATATACTAGAAAATAAGATTGGCTGCCAGCAGCACCCTCGGGCCTCAGGGGTGGCACTGGTCCCTTCTGCTGTCGGGCACATTTGCAGAACTCGACACAGACACACGGATAGACACATGGGCACTGCATCCGGGAATCACTGCCCCCCGCCTTGGGCTCGCTCTGCAGGCGGGAAGAAAGCACTCACCCTCCACGGACAATTTGGCTCTGACGGTATCAGCCCCCACACCACTGCGCCTCTGGGTCCATGACTGCCCTGGTGGTGGCCGTGGTGCTCAGGTCAGACCCTCCATAGGCTGGGAGAGGACGGATCCTGGGTCCTAGGGACGCTGGGACCAGGGTATGTGTCCCGGGACGTCCCGGAGAGGTAGCCATGGGACAGGCAGGGCAGAATTCCAGCATACTGGGCTCACACACACACACACACACACACACACACACACACCAGCAAAAACTTCCTATGAGACCAACTGGCCCTTGATTCCATGTTCTAGAGCTCTGGTTCCCATTTGTCTCCCACCAGCGAGGACCCACTGGGGCGGCTAAGGGGCTGCCTGCTAGAAAGCAAGGCTTCGGTCAATGCCACACCTAAGGGCCCACAGGCCTTCGGATGGATGTCTGTCTCCCTAACAGGTGTTCGCACAGCTCTCTTAGGGAGACGGGGGTCGGAGGGGACGGGGCGCGGGAGCATCGAGGACCCGGTACGCACCTACCGAGGGTTCATTTGAGAAAAGCAACAACCAGCAACCCGGTGCAGGGCGGGCACATGTCCTGGTCGCACTCCCGGAATAAACCAGCTGTCCTCAGGTGGCAGGAGCCCGCTCCTGTAAACCCCTTAGCTCCCACTGTTTTACTGGTTTCCCAAGCAAGTGGGGAGAAACTTCCGACTCCTCCGCGTTATAGAGCAGGGCCCTCTGGGGCACCCTGACCTCATGCAGACCAGGCACCAGGACCAGGAGCCGCAGCGTGGTCACGTCCCTTATTCCAGGCTTTCTGCAGGGGCTGCACAGGGCTCCTGGAGCCTCCTGGGAGACGTTGGACCTCTAAGCAGTGATTCTGCTCTGACGGTCTCCGGGGTACCCCTGGCATCAAGCATGCCATCCTGTCTTTCTGATGGCTATTCATTCATCCAGAAACGATGTGAGTTTCTACTCTGTGTCAGAACTGTGCAGGGGTGTGCCCGGGCGCCATGGCCAGTGACAGACGCACTGGCAGGGATGGAGTGGGCGGGGAGGGAGGGGAGGTGGCCTGGCATGCCGTGCCCGGGGGTCGCCCATCAGGCGTCCACCCGGAGTCAGGGAGCGTCCGCTGTGTGCCGCGCAGTCTGGGAATGTGAGCACGGCCGGGAGGGGCAGACAGGCGCCTTCTCCCCAGGGCAGGCACCTAGTTAAGGAGACAGAGGACAAGATAAGGTGAAAGATGATGGGCATCACACAGGGGCTCCTTCCGTCTTCCCGGGAGAAGGCAGAGGGTGGGGGCACAGGGCAGGGGGCAGGAAGGGGGCTCCAAGGCTGGAGAGCCAAATACGGTGGAAAGGCTTGGCATTGCCAAATGTCCGTTTGCAAATTGTTGCACGGTGGCCTCGTGATGTTTCCCTGGAGGCGCTTGGGTGAGGGCCGGTGTGGCATAGTGGGTGTCTTGGCTCAACCAGGGTCGGGGCGTTGCCCGGTGAGGGTGATGGCAAGAAGCCAGGATGAGGGGCAAGGAGTTTGGGTTGTTCGCCTGGAGCAGACCTATCCTGAAGGTGGCTTCCCCACTGGGGAAGGAGGGAGTGAGGGCAGGAGGGGTCCCCTGGGCAGCACAGGAAGTGTAAGTGGTTTGCCCGGCCCAGACGCGGGGGCGGAGGTGGGGGACTCCCCCCATTCCGCGAGCCGCTTCCCGGGGTGAGCCGTGGGAGGAGGGACAGGCAGGGGCACCGAGGCCTGGACACTGAGTCTCTCTGCGGCCTCGGGCTGGATCCCAGGCACTTTGGGCAGCGTCGGCTGGATACACAATCAGCAGGAAATTTAGAAAATACCCAAGGATGTAAGACACTGCTGATGCTGCCGGCAGAGCCGTCTCTTCCCATCAGTCTTTGGATAAAAACAGTATGGAGACCTTTTCCCGCCTGCCTTCCTCAGGAGCCGCGGACGGGAAGGCAGGCAGCTTCCCGCCAGGCTGTTCCGGAGCCATCAGACCGGTGGTTTTAGTGTCTGTCTGGAATTCTGCCATGCACGTGGCCGGGTTGTCCCCGACTTAACCCGTCATTGTCCTCCCCTCCGTGCGGACATCTTGGTTCTTCTGCTCGGAGGCTTTCCTCTGACATTCCCGGGGAGGCTGGCTCGGGGAGGATGTGGCTGTTGGGGAAACATCCAGGGTCAAGGCTGGACACCTGGCCCAGCCAGCTCAGGACAGCACAGTCCCGGGGGGTGGGGGTGGGGGGGAGGGCGTGGTCCCTGGAGGCCAAGGGCAGAAATTCCAGAACCTCGGGGCTTGCAGACACGCCTGGGGACCTGCAGGCGCAGAGGCCACCGCAGCAGAGCCGGGAGCCTTGCAGAGCAGAAAGCACCACGGCCCCATGTTGCCAAGGTGACGCGGAGGCCGCTGGTTGCCCAGGAGGAGGCGCGGCTCGGCCCAGGGCCTTTTCGTTCAGGCTGCAAAGGTGTTTTCATTCTCTCTGACCCAGTTGCCATGGTTTTTGGTATTGTTGTGTTGTTTGTTTAAAAACAAAACACACAGACCTATGTCACGAGGAAGCAGACGTCACAGCCATCACCTAGTAAAAACGACCGTAAGCGGCTCCCCAGACAGGCACTCTCAGTGACATCTCCCTGGTACGGCATGACAGCTAATGAGCCATGCAGAGACAGGACATGGGACAAAGCGGGACAAAGTCCGTGGCGTTTGCACCCCGCGGTCCTGCTTACGTCTCTGTGGTGGTCCCTGCAACGACAAAAACTTGGTCGGGGAGAAATAAGACAGCTCAGCCCACAACTACTCAGGACAGGTGAGAGTTTTCAGGTAGGCAGAGCCTCTTGGGGACTAGCACCACCAGAAAGAAGGTCCCACCAGCCCTGCCTCAGGGCCAGGAATCTCTGGATCACTCCAGGACCTGGAAGGAAGCTTCCAGAACCTTCTCGAACCTTCTCACAAATAAGCCAAAGACCTGAAAGCAGCAGGCAAGGCTCAGGGCCTGGGCCACCGATCAGAAGCACAGAAGCTCAGGGCTGTTGCGCAAGCGCAGAGGTGGAGGGGGCTGCCTCCCAGCTCCCCTCGCTACACCCGCCGGCAGACGGAGCTGTTGTGTGATGGTGTGATGGAGGGTGAGCCACTCGGAACCCAAAAGCAATTTAAGCACCTAAAGACCAGAGGAATCCTCCGTGTCCCTGGCAGGCCCTGCCCGCCTCAGCCCTGCTCGCATCCCGACGGAGCCCAGGTGTTCTCCATGCGGGCCTGCCGATGCCACGCCATCCGGGCTCTTGGCAGTGCTGCGGGGGAGCCCTCTTCCTCGCCCGCAGCTGCCAGCACTCGCTCCCGGGACCCCAGGGCTGGGGGCCGGTTAGTGGCAGCCAAGCAGCGGAAGGAAGCTGGCCTGTCCACTCTGGGGCCGGCCCACAGCCCAGCTCCCGCTGTCCCCGCTCCATGGCATGGAGTTCCAGGGCCCTCGGATTGGTGTGAGGAGTACCTGAGGGGCTTCTGGGAGCCCCAAGTGCAGGAAAGGCCCGTGATAAATAAGTTTAAAATAATAGAGCAAGTTCCGTAGTGGGACACCCCAGAGAAGCTGGCAAGTGACTCTTGATCGTGGGGCCATGGGGCTGTGGGGCTGTGGGGTCATGGGGCCGTGGGGCTGTGGGGGCCGTGGGGCTGTGGGCTGTGGGGCCATGGGGCTGTGGGGGCTCTTGGGACCGTGGGGCTGTGGGCCGTGGGGGCAATGGGGCCGTGGGGCCGTGGGGCTGTGGGGGCAATGGGGCCGTGGGGCCGTGGGGCTGTGGGGGCAATGGGGCTGTGGGGCCGTGAGGCCATGGGGCCATGGGCCATGGGGCCGTGGGGTGAGGGAGAGACACAGCGTATGGCTGGGGAGGCTCAGATGAGCAGGCAGACCCGTGGTCAGGCAGCTGGGGGCGGGGGTCATGGGGCAGCGAACATGAACAGGAGTGCACAGTGAGGTATCTTGTCTTGCCTTGGCCTCTGTCCCCTGAGCTGAATTTACCGTGACCTTGACTGCACCCCATCTCTCCACTCTGGGAGTGCCTTGCTCCAGGTCCCCCCACGTAAAGCTGAGGCACTCAGAGAGCCCAGCAGTGGCTGCCCCCCATCTCCTCCCCCAGTCCCCCCCCACCGTGCTCCCCCAGGCTCCTGGGCCCCGGGTCGGTGCTGGGACCCTGCTGATCCCAGGCCTAAGCTGGCGTCCTCCTGGAGGGTACCTGGGAAACTCCCACAGCACCCCCGACCGGGCCACGGCAAGGCCTCTGGCATGATGCTCTCATCCTCTGCCCCAAAACCCGGTGAGGAAGGAGACATTCAGGGTCTGGGAGCAGAAGTCCTTTGCTGGATTCCCACCGGCTGCAGGATGGGGCTCAACGGGACGCCCTTCCTCCTTCCTGGGCATTCGGGAGGCTGTGCCCACCCAGAAGGAGGGGCCCCATGCCCCCAAGCCCGTAGTTTGAAATGTGGATGGTGAAGCTGGGTCATCCGGGCCAACACAGCTCACTTTACCCACGCCACCTGTCCAGCGTGCCTGAGGATGCCTGCCGGGGGCAGGGCCAACAGATCTGAGGGTCCCTCTAGACACGCTCGGCCTCGGACCTCCATTCCAGAAGCCCCTCTCCAGTCCCAGCTGACATTCAGTCCCAGAGTGAAGGGATTGACCTCCTGGCTGGCGTCTTCAGTCCTTGGGTCAAAGGCAACAGCCTCAGTCCTGGGGCAGCCAGAGTGCTGGGCCTCAGCCTTGAGTTGTTTCTGCATTGGCTCATTTGCATACATGGGCGCGGGAAGGGGCGAGGCTAGACCAGGCGTCCACACCTGCACAGGGAAGAGGCCCCGAGCAGGGCAGGGTGCTGGGGCCCTGGCCCCGGCCCCTGGAGTTCCTGCTCTGGCCACATTCTCCTGACCCTGGGAAGAAGCCGGGGCCGGGGTAGGGGGCAGCCAGGACCCCACTGAAGAGGCAGAGGGACAGGCGAGGCCAGATCTGGGGTAGCGGGGTGGGGGCTGCCTCCCTTGTTCCTGGAAGCCCCACCCACCGTGTCGCCTCTATTCCCTTTAAAAAGCCACGTTCACAAACCACGAGACACCATGCGACACCCATTGGGACGGCCAGTCTAAAAACACAAAAATGAAGACAGAAGGTGTCGGCGAGTGTGGACAGGTTGGACCCTGGGCACACGGCTGGCAAGACTGTCACGTGGCGCAGCCCCTGCGGAAAGAGTATGGTGGCTCCTCAAAAAGTTATAATAGAGTCACCGCACGACCCAGCGGTTCCCCTGCGGGCGCGCGCCCCAGAGACCCGAGAGCGGGGACTTGAAGAGGTGGTACTCAGAATCCCTCACAAGAGCGGAACCGCGGAATCGACCCGAACGTCCCTCGATGGATGGACGAGAAACACGACGTGGACCGACCGGATGACGGAATACCGCTCAGCCCTGAAGAGGCAGGACCCGCGGGCTGCCCCTGCAGGGATGAGGCTCGAGGGCGCCGTGCTGAGGGACAGCCTGTCACCGGGAGACAGACATGCCACCGATTCTACAGGCACGAGATTCCGCCGGCAGGGCAGACGTGAGGAGGCAGAAAGGGGTGCCCGGGAGTCTGTTTCATGGGGACAGAGTGTCTGTCTGGGGAGATGGAAAGTTCTGGAGATGGATGGCACGGAAGGTTGCAAAGCAATGTGAATTATTTTTTTGAAAAATCTGTTAATGTTTATTTTTGAGAGAGAGAGAGATACAGAGTGCAAGCAGGGGAGGGGCAGAGAGAGGGAGACACAGAATCCGAAGCAGCTCCAGGCTCTGAGCTGTCAGCACAGAGCCCCACGCAGGGCTCGAACCCACGAACTGCGAGATCATGACCTGAGCGGAAGTCGTCCAGACACTCAACTAACTGAGCCCCCCAGGCGCCCTGGGGATGCGAATTACTTAATGCCACTGAACTGTGCACCTAAAAATGGTTAAGGCGGTAAATTTTATGTATATTCTATCACAGTAAAAAAACAAAAATGAGAAAGAAAAGCCACATCCAAGGGTCCAGCAAGACCCCAAAGCATCACAGGACCACCCCGCTGGCCTCCACCCCCATCCTTACAGACCAGAGGCCACCTCTGCGCGGAGGCCAGCCCAGAACACGCGCACGTCCACCCACAGCCACATGTTGTGGGGGGACAGCCCCTGACCTGCCCGAGTGTCCTCCGGCAGCCGAGACCCTCGGGCTAAGGGTGAGAGAGGGTTGGTTCCTGAGCCCTGTTACCCCAGGAAGGAGCCACGGATGCCTTCAGGGCAGGAAATCAAAGCATATCTTCTGGTAAGGTAGTGCTTCTTATTTACTCCGAGAACTCTTTACATGTTAAGAATATCAATCCTTTACGGCTTTGTTCCACATGTTTTTCTTGTGCTGTCTTTGGGCGTCTCTTCCTAGAGGCCAGCGCTGCCTGTTGGGTGGTGTCACTGCTCTGGCGCCCTTGCCCTATGGCGTCCTTGTGTGATGCCAGTACCTCAAGGGGGTTGGTTAGGCCACACTCCCTGGGTGTGAACGATGCCATGCAACAGAAAAGGGGAAACAAAGTATGGCTCGTACTTCCGTGAACGACTAAGCATTTAAAAGCTTATCTGGGTACAGACGTCAGGGGCCAAGGCTAGAGGGGAGGAACCGTCACTTCGCCTAATAAAAGCGTGGCCGCACCTGTAACAGTCACTGAGGTCGTGCGGGGAGAGGAAGGCGCCGAGGGCGGGTCGTGTGGGCGCAGCGGCCTCTGGCCCTCACTGGCTCCCAGCGGTGTGATAAGGAACGCACTTGGAGCTGTTCACCTTGTGGCCGGGCTGTGGGCTGACGGCACATAGAACGGGCGGCCTGACCCTCCCACAGGCAAATCCCAGACGGTCCGGCTCCAAGGCTCCCTCCCCACAGCCGGACCCTGCCCTCCCCTCCCCCATGCCCTCCCTCAGCCCCTTCCCAGCCTTCCCAAGGGGTCCCTTCTAAAGCGCCAGGGAGGAGGGCCCTGTGGACACTGTGCCCCCCCGGCCTGTGGACACTGTGCCCCCCCCGCCTGTGGACACTGT